>PVJA010004336.1:0-22444 GCA_004027025.1 Myocastor coypus
AAAAAAAAAAAAAAAAAAAAAAAAAAAAAAAAAAAAAAAAAAAAAAAAAAAAAAAAAAAAGAGCATGGAGCAAAGTACTCCAAGTCTTGCAGCAAAACAAATTCCAACCTAGACAGATATACCCTGAAAAACTCTCTTTCAAGTATAATGGAAAAGTGAAATACTTCCAGGTCTAACAACAGCAAAAGAATTTCATGATGACAAAGCCAACTCTACAGTTTACTAAAAGATATTCTAGAGGGGGATCAAGATGACCACAACTCCATGAAGGAGAATGGAAAGAACCCACCTAATGGGGCAAACAATTAAACACAGGAGAAAAAGAGGTATACAACAGCAGTCTTTCAACTATTAGTTTTTAAATACAGCAGCAAAATATTTCCACTAGCATATTTTACAAATGAACTTCTCCTGCACCCTATGGATCATGATTCTGTCTGGATATACAAGGTGAATATCAAGGAAATAGCAGTAGCTCAGTCCCGCAAGTGATATCTGGCCAACAAGAAGGGTCATGGACACTGTGTGTCCACAGCGTGCTAGAACTTTGTGCGATATCTTATTCCCAAACTTTTAGAAGTTTTGGTCATATACTTGCCACTGAAGTATTTATGTTATTTTACTGTTAGTAATTCTTTACTACCATGAAAACATTTTCTTAGTTTGATATATATATATATATATATATATATATATATATATATATATATTAACCTATTCAAATACTATGCGATGACTCTGAGTTGATTACAGATTTGCACATATGATACACAACATTCTGGCGTCTATGTTGGACTCATGATTTGATTTGAATGTTGGAATATTGTTTTGAAATGTTTAAATTAATTAGTTAATATTTAATTAATTTTCTGAATATTGTTTAGTTATAATTTTTGTTTTATAAAAATTAAATAAAAAGAAGCAAAAAAATCAATAATTGAATTATTTAGGCCTATTCAATTTCATTACCTTAAACTAATAAGAGGCTAAAAGATTTTTGTTTGAATTTCTTATTTATTTGTTTTTATTTACTTACTTATTTGTGATACTAGGGATCGAACTCAGGATCTTGTGCTTGCCAGCAAGCCCTTATTCCACTGAGCTATCTTCCTCAGCCTGTACATTTTGAATAGTAACAATGGTATTACTGAAAATGCCACAAGGGGCGGCTTTTCTTTGTGAAATTATTTTTCTAGTTTCTACCAGTCTTCACCATTTTTCTTTCACTTTGTACTTAGTTGATTTCATTTTTTTCCTTAAAGTTTAGAAAAAGTGGAAAACCTTAAAAGTTTTTGAAATTTTGGCAACAATTAGAAGAATGTTGAACTTATGGGTGTATTCATTGTAGAACTGAACGTGCAAACCTTAGAATCAAACTTATAGACTTATAGAGTAGCAAGGTTAACTAGAAAATTGCTGTGTGTTTCACACTGTAACAGCAGACAGCATGTTAGTGAGCATCTATGACACACTGGGTTTTAGTGTCCGTCCCAGCACAGTTCTCATCTCTGTGAATACAGGTAATTCTGTTGAATTGTCAGTAGTCCTAGGTGGCATGTGACACTTACTGTGCCAGTGACAAAGAAAAGTAACCCAAGTTCAAGAAAGATGAAAGCTTAACCAACTGTGCCATGGTCAGATAAATGCTAAGTGAGGAAGCAAGGGTTGGAATTTATCCCATTTGAGGAGGGAATGCATGCTTTAGACACATATCTGACTTTTCTTGAAAGCCCCAATGTGTCATTCTGGTAAGACCCTCTCAACAGGGGTACATATAATTACTTTCATTTTATAGAGATCGCAGAAGGTTAGATAGTTTTAGTATTTTTAAAATGACTCAATCCTACATAGTGCACAGTTGGAATCTAAAATCATATCTGTTGGACCGGCCTGCTGCTAATGTCATAAAATTCACTAATGATCGCTCTGGCATATCTAGCACTGAAAAGGAGCAATGTATTTGGTGAGATGCGTCTCCTGCTGCCCCAGTTAAGAGTTAAACAGAGGACACTGACGGCTTATGCTGTTATTATCGTGGGTTTTCACGCTCCTAATGCCTTCAGGACACCTGTAGAAGCTCAGTCACAGAGGGATAATCCAAAGACTTGTTTCATCTTTCCTCTGCTGTCTCTCACACTGGACTTTGTGACAGAGAAGACACAGAAAAAATATGTACTGGACCATGTTTTATTTTTGTCAGGAAGCTATCAACAAGCACAGCTGCTTACGACTGTCACCAAGCTCAATTCTGCCGGGCTGCTGAAGAGTGACATGTGGAGATATTTGCATATCCCCAGACTGCAGTCTCTGCTATCAGCAAACTGACAAATATAGAGCTGTTATGGACTTTAAAAAATGCCTGGGCCACTCTTCCACTTCAGATATGTCTGCCTTGTATCCCTGATGGAGCCATTTGTGTGGGATTTATATCAAAAGGACATCTAGGTAAATTAGTTCACAAAGGAGGCACTATCACATTTTTTAAAGTATTTTTACATCTGTATATTTTGCTTCGTGTTTTCTAACAGTTAAGACAGCTCTTCTCAAAATGGAGAAAAATTCCCACATTTTAACTACCTTTTTAGACTTTTCAATTATTCTAACAACTTCTTTTAGTAATATTTTGATGCTGGGTATTAAACTCAGGGTCTTGGGCTCATTAGAGAAACACTACAGTGTTAATCTCCACTTCCAACCCTATTTATTTTTTACTTTGAGATAGGGTTTTGCTAAATTGTGCGCGCTATTCTTTATATTATGCTTCTGTTTCCTAGTACATTGAAACATAAGGCAGGGCCTCTGCAGCTAACATGGTATTTTTTCTTTTTCTTTCTTTCTTTCTTTCTTTCTTTCTTTCTTTCTTTCTTTCTTTCTTCTTTTTAATGCAGTTTTGGTGCAGGATCTCACTACATAGATCCCACTCATAATAATTCTCCTGTTTTCACTCTCCCAACTGCTGGGATTACTGGGCACATGCCAGCATGCCCAATGTCAATCACATGAACAGAGTGCCCCAGGATAGGGCTCATATGGCACATCGGGGATCAAATCCTGGCATCTGTGCTCTGCCTAAGCAGGTGCTTTAGTTTGCTGAGGTATCTGGCAAGCCCTTCTTTTTCTTTTTAAAGAGAAAACATTCAAAGGAAAGAAAGTTGCACAAGGAATGTAAACTTTATTATTTCCGCTGTGGAAATTGTTTCCCTTGTTTCTTGTGTGCCTCCTTTGAAAGCAATTCCTTTGTATATGAATATGGGTGTGTTTATGGCGTTAGACTCTCACAACATAATAAGAATTAGCATATCATTCAGCTACTTACAGTGTTACTGTTTTCTCTTTTTATACATTTAGTACAGGATCTACAGGGTTTCACTACACAGATCGGACTCACAGTGATTCTCCTGTATCAGCCTCCTAAGTACTGGAATTACAAGCATGGGCCACCACGTCCAGACTCAGTCGCCTCCCGGTGCAATCCAGGGAAAGGCCAGCCCGGATTTCTGCATCTGCCTAAGCAAGCACCTCAGTCCTCTGAGCTATGTGTTCTTCCTTCTAGTGAAATTTCTGTATCAGTGCATCCACAGTACGCTTTTAATTATAGACATCATGCATGATAGTTATGTAAGCTTTCAGTTGATGTTCTAGAAGTATTTTTAAAGATGATAAAAATAGGGCTGGCTAAATAGCTCAGTGGATTAAAGCACCTACAAGCAGGCCTAGGACCCCCGGGGGCGCGCTGAGACTAAAAGTGAGACTGGATGCGGCGGTGCGCACCTGTAACCCTAGCTCTTGGGAGGTTGTAAACAGGCAGATCACTACGAATCTCATCTAGGAGTGAGTTCGCTAAAATACAAAACAAAACAAAACAAAACAAAACAAACAAAGAAAAAACAATGATCTAGAAATGGTGCAGAACTTTACTAAACAAGATGATATGAACTTAATGATGTTTGTTACATTGTACATTATTGTCTTCAAATTAACTGTTCAAATTACCATATATAAGAACACAAAATGTATCAAGGAATTAAAAAGAAGAAAAGGGAACTTAAGTATTAACATCTCTTTCAATAGACCACTAAGATAAAGACAAGGAAAGTAGTTAGCTTTAGCCGGGCGTGGTGGCGCACGCCTGTAATCCCAGCACTCGGGAGGCTGAGGCAGGAGGATAGCCGCGAGTTAGAGACCAGCCTGGGCTACAAAAGTGAGCTCAAGGCCAGCCTGAACTGTATAGTGAGACCCTGTCTCAAAAAAGAAATAAAATAAAATAAAATAAAGGCAAGGAAAAAAGTAAGGAAAAGAAAAGGAAATATATATATATATATATATATAAATATATATTTATATATTTTATATTATTAAATAATTATATTATTAAATTTACATTATTAAATATATATTTTATATAAAATATATAAATATATAATATAAATGTATATAAAATCTATTGAAACAAACATGATTTAATCTTTAATATTTTACTTCAGCTTTTTATATGGATTTATTTTGTGTTATATCATAATTTCTTTAGAGGAAGTATTAACTTATGTTTTACTGTATTGAATTAAATATAGAAAAATATATTAGGTATTGAATTTGTATGCAAGTACATTTAGTAGGTTCTATAACAGTTGTCATCATTTTATTTAATATTCTACAGCAAGAATTATGGCATATTTTGAAATTTAGTAAAAGTCAAAGGATTTATGCAATCTGAAGAGAAACCACAGTAGGTGTCTTGAAACTTGGGATGTAAGATTTTGCAGTAATTGATACATGTATATGTAATTTTTAATTTCCATGTTTGTCTACTAAATTAATTCAGATATTTTCTCATAAGATTGAAAACAATAATCTGCAATATTTATATTTTCAATACATCAATATTATGAATTTATCATCAGTGCATGAAAATGTAAAAATTTAAAATTTGATATGCATGTTGCATGCAATTAGTGTTATCAAATCTTAAATCACATATTGTTAACAATACAGCATGAAGAATGTATATGCTTTATATATTCTTAAATTTTGTAGTTGCTCTGATATTTTTGCCACAATGCTCAGCAAAATGGCATGTTTGCTTATTTAGATTATAATATAAATTTTGTAGATTACAAAATGTTAAAGCCATATGTAGTATTTTATAAATTTTGTGAACATACTTTTTTATTGTCCTATTATTTGACTCTCTCCTAGAGCTTACTTATTTTATATATCTTTTATTTCTTCTAATTTATTTTTTGATTTTCCTATCGAAGTGTACATTCATTATGAATTTAAATATATTCGTTTCATTTTTATTTTTAACTATCCTCTAAATGAATGTTTTCATAAAATTTTTCCAATGAAAACAATGTTTACTTTTACTTCTAAAATCAGAAGCAGAAAAATTTAAAAGTAAAAGCAGAAGCAACATTTGCAATGCAAATACACAAATTTACTTTTAAAGAAAGCTATTTATTTTGTAATTTTATACCAATTAATTTTTTTTCAAAAAAGAAGTAGAAGAAAAATAGACAAAGTAAGGATTTACTACTCTAACAAGTTCCCCAATAGAATTTCACTTCTTTGACAGTAGAGAAGCAAAGAAATATTTAGCAACTCACTTTCCACACAATCCAGGAACCATTTTCATATAGAAAAACAACCTCGCAAGCAATAGATGTTTGTGAACGCTCAGCATACATCTCTTTTAATTGCGGTGGGTTAATTTATTTGTTTATTCTTTCCTTTTCCGTTTTCTTTGTTGGTGCTCTGTATTTTGAGTCATCTCCTCTTTTTCTACTTTCAACTTTGCTTAGTGTTGCAATCTACTTAAAATTCTACCTTTCCTGTCTCTTTTTCTCTTTGTTCATCTCTATCTCTGTATGTCTTAGTCTCTCCTCACATTCACACACATGCCTTAGGACATTCTATGAGAATGATTTGATTATTATTATACATCATAGTTTTCGAGAATTGTGCTTCAGCAAGAGTTAATTGGTAGTAGTGTACCTAGGCAATATTTCCATGTTTGCTGTGACCCATTTGCTATTTTCCTTGGTAAATTACTATATGATTGTCATGATTAATGCATGAAGAGTAAGTTATTTTGGGGGGATATTCATTTCAGGGCAGAAACAAAAATGTCCTCTAAAATCAAACATCTGCTTAGAATCATCTATTTAGCATGAGCTCTTTTAAATTGCATGTCTCCCTATTGAACAAATATTTTCAAAAAGGCTACTCATAATAGAGAATAGCACTTTCTCATCAGAAACACCCTACAAATGTTTTGTTTATAATGTTGCTTTTTCAACCATGAGCTTATTTCTGCTCAAGAACTAGTTCCAAATCTGGTTCAGGAAATATACCCAATTAAATCAAGTTACTAGATTTCATGCTTATAAAAAGGATTTGTTAGTTTCTCATCTCAGTTTAAGCCACTTTGAAGAACAGTATTTTCTGGCTTTTAGTTTACACATTTATTCATAAGCTTTTCACCTTAGTTCATCCATGTACACCTAAACATTACCTATACACATTTATGGCAAAAACATACACATACACCTATGTGTTCACAGACAAATGGAAATCTATGAGCTGCGAATGAAGGCGAACTGTGGAATTTGTACATCACATATGTACATTTTAGTGACCTGATTGTAACTTTCAGTTTTCTTTTCTATTCAGTTTGTTGATTTTCAGTTGTTTTTAGAAAACTGTACATGAAAGATTTAGAAATATGACAATGACATCTCTAATACTTTGCTTTTGAATAGAAAAAGACCATATTATCATAAGTACACATTTGCAAAAATATACACTTCCAAAGAAATTTTTATACAATGGCACAAAAATCATATAAGTAGTTTGCACTAAAGCGTACAGTTTGACGCTGCTGATGGTAATTAGTTTTTGTCGTCTGGGCCACATTTTTATTTGACTTCACACATTTTCAATTGAACACCAACTGTTACAAAGCATATGGACTCCCATCACAAACCCATATGCTACAAAATGCCTGACTGCTATCTATTTAGGATTCCGACAATGATGAGTTTTCATAATGATTTGGAAGTAGGATACCTTTAAACGCTTTATCTAGCTGAGTGTAGTTTAGCAATTGTAAAGTTCAGAATCATGCAATTTCCCTAGGATTTTTTCCTTCTGTACATTTGAAGTTTGAGGAGGAATTTGTCTGTGTACAATTTCATCTAGAAATTATCTTGTATTAAGGACAAATATTGGACTTTCCATCCATATTTTCATATCTGAATGGGAATATTTTTTATCCGTAGTCTGCATTTGTTTTAAGAGCATATATAAAATGACATCAGAAATATAATATCAAAAGTTACAAGTAAGAAATAGGAAACTATCCCAAAGAATATTCATATTTTTATCTTAGCAAAACATTCTGCATGAAATGACCCTACTTGGAAAGAATATTCAATGTTAAAAATAAAGTTTGTAAATATGCCTTTAAATATCAAAATACTCTAATTCCTGAGAGCTATTGTCTACATAGCATACATCTTTTACTGGAAGTAAAATTTTTAAACTACTGCATTCAAGATGTAAAATTATACGAATTTTCTGATCTGATTGCTTAGTGTTGTGTGTCTTGATATATGAAGACATGGAAATATATCTTTTGTGATTGTCAAAATGTACATCGTGGAAATGTCAGTGATTCAGTTTATGCTATGCTACAATATCATTCATAATTTCATAAGCAATGTAGTTTAACTGTAGTAGAATATATATACAGTTCCATACTATTACAGAAAATAGTCCTAAATGATTTCTTTCTCTTTTTATTTATTATTTAGTACAGGGTCTACGGGATCTCACCACACAGATCAGACTCCTAGTGATATTCTTGTTTTCAGCCCCCTAAGTGCTGGGATTGCAGGCACACATTACACACCCGTTCTGAATCACTGTCTCAGCGCGCTCCTGGAGACGGGCTGGTAAGGCACACCAGGGATCCAACTTACGTTCCTCCATCTGCCTAGGCAGGTGCTTTAATTTATTGAGCTGTCTTATCTTGCTGGCCCTTAATTTCTTGATAAAACAATTTTATTTCAAATCCTGTAAAAACTCTGTATTCATTGTATTCTTAAAGAGTTCAATAGTAATTTTGCAAATTACAGAATTTACAATTTTATATTTTTTTTGCTCCTCAGAAAATGCAGCCTTTTCAAAATAATGTATATTTTTTCAGATATTTAAGAGAAAAGTCTACAAGGATGAGAAAAATCACTGAGTCTATCATTTAGATATAAATGAAGCAACAATAGCAAGATATTTTAATTCGATGCAGCGACTCAGATCCGACGTTGGTGGATCTCCTCTCACAGTGCACACTAATGGACACGTCAATACCCTGCCAAATATTATCTAGCAGAAATACTCAAGTAGAATAATGAAGCTTTATGTCATACATTTCACAAAAATATCTATAGATACAAGCCAAAATTAGGTCTTACAAATTACTCTGATTCTATGCCATAACTCATAAATTCTTGATTTTTCTACAAGTTACTAGTACAATTTTATGGATACCTAGCATTTATTTCAGCATTTTTCAATTAAGATTTTAGATTTTCAATTAATTTAAATATATATCCTAATTAGTTTTTTGTTAAAGAGCATATCTTTTCTTGTTATTTTTTACATTGTTTTATTGGAGGATAGGACAATTTTAAATGTATCATAGTTTTTAATTAACAGAAAATTAATTACATGTATATATGAGTTTGCTATTTAATATGCATGCATATTATGCATGCATAATTTATATGAGAAAATGATATTAAATATTTTTTATGATAAATACATTTCAACACATTCAGCAAACCCATTTGTGATTATAAAGAGCTATGCAAATTAGGGATCTTGTTTTGTTTCTTAGACTTTGTTCTGTTTATGAATTTCTCAAAAACAAAGTAAAATGAAAATAAAAATTCCTCTGTCCCTCCAAAATGAAAGGGAAATCTTGGTGACAGAATGTAGTCCACACCATGTGATAATTGCATACAAAAAATAAATTCTGTTGTAGACACCAGCAGGAAAGACAAAAAGTAGCAAAAATAACAGGCTGTGATCAACCTGTAAATATGTTATAGAAGTAAAGAAAATAATGTAAGGAATTAGTAAAACAGTGGAAAAATAATTTTCCTGAAAGATATATTAAAGTTCTTCAGTCATCTATTCACTGAATAGTTTGTAATGCTGCTCTGCATTGTGTTTTGATGTGGTGTGTTCTAAAATGGATCAATATGTAATAATTTCCTCATCCTAAATCCCCAGTGTTCTATTTCAGCTCTGTTGCTGGAGGACATAGAGTGGCAAATGGTGCAGCCATTCTAGGGCTGCGTAAGAGGAGAGATACATCAAAGGTTGCTGAGGTGCAGCACAGAGAAAATGATATGAAACAGACCAATAGCCAGTGGAGTAGGAAGCATACAACTATAGCACATAAAACTGAAAAACCTAATTAAAAACTGATGCAATTATGTGTTTTACAGTTCTCATTTTAATATTGTTTTCGCTTTTTCCAATGAGAACATTTAAAACACATATATTTACTTCAGAGAGAAATTGCAATGAACAAATAAGCTAGTGATGTTTATTAAGTGTTCCCAGAAGCTGAGAAATAATGTTTTTTCAATAAAAATTACTTTATCTCTTTCACTTCAATGAATAAATTCCTTGAAACAAGGATAGAAACGTGAGTTAGAATAAAATAAAAAGACAATCCTGGAAGAGTTAACAAAATATTAAAATTTTGTGCATCTTCTAACTTTATTTCTTGGTTTCCAGAGTCAATGCTGTGTGTAGAAGAAAAGAACTGCACAATTTTTTGAGGCAAATGAACAAAGAAGTTAGCGTGAGTAATCATGTAGTCTGCTCTTTGAGTGCACAAATCTATACAAAAGAGAAAATTGAAAACATTTAGCAAATGTCTTTAATCTCATAGTTCAACTTCTATAAAGGTATCCAAAGAAAATGGTTCATAAATTTGGATCACTGAAAAATATTAAAAAGCTAGATTCTATTCATTCAAAAATAAAATATTGATTATATATATATAATCGATATATAAAACAGTACTGATTGTATTATGTCAGAATAATATTAATAATCAATGACATTAGTAATGGTAATCCATAAAATGCAGAGAGAAATAATGAACAAAGTAATAATTATACTACGAAATTCTTAGTTCATTGAAAGGAGCAGTTAGCACTTATATTATTTGCTTAACTTTTTTAAAAACAGGTTTGTCACCTAATAAGTGATTTTTCACCACATGATGTTGTACATGGTCATCTGTTGAAACAGATCTTTTTTAACAGGTCTTGGTTTAAAAATGTCATTGGTACTGTAAGTTCTGTTTAAACTGGTGGACAGCAAGTTAAGTTCCTTTGTTTTGACTTATAAGCCTTAGCTTCATCACAAAGAATGTAGACCAAAGAAAGTATAATCGGCCGCTCATATAGAAAAGTATTTTTTCTTTAATTTGAAGCTTTCTGAATGGATGGGTTCAGGCCTGGTCCAAGTGTATCCCTGCAACCACCCAGCTCCTCCTTCTTCCTCTTTCTCTCCCCTACTGGAACCACAAGAACAAACATCTGCTTAACTTGTCATGCCTATACTGAGTAATCTGAGCAGCTACTTTGAAGATGAGAATAACCATTATCATTCTTTCATTTAGTCTTTAAATTCTATATTTTTTTGTTTTTTCCACTTTATTTTTTTAAATTGAAAGTGGAGTAAACATACATTTTTTTGAAAGAGTGAGTAAAATTAAGCGTGAGATTTCAAAAGATGCTACTCATCTTGTGGAAAAGACAAGATGATGTCTCACATGTCTATTCTTTGGGTTACTCTGAAAATAATACAGAGCTAACTGACATGTTTACGTCAGTCAAGTTTTTCATCTTAAAATCACATAATTAAATATATGCTATATTTTGTGGATCTGAAACATTCATTATTTCAGTTGTCCATGCTGCATATAGGACACTTGGCACCTACACACATCCTACATATTCCTATTCGTGTGCAGGTAAAGTCTTGTTCATAATTTGGGTTTTGTTTTGGTTCAGTAGAAATATTACCTGAAAGAGATTAATGTGCATGCCACTTATTAAATGAGCCACTGGGAAAGAGATAGAAATGAAGAACACAGAGAAAAGTTAAGCAAAGATAAAATTACATCTAGAATTTTGATTTGGGCAGGACTCCTGGTTTCTTTGAAACAACAATGCTATAACTGAGTAGCTCTCTCTTGGAGTTAAGGGGACAGACGTTCCATCTCCAAAGCCAGTGGATTACTAGTTTGGGCTGCCAGTGGTAAAAGGTAGAGGGAAGAAGAACACAGACTCTTGCGGATGGAGTAGCCCTTGCTCTAGGCAGCATGATTCAATTAAGGGATAATGATATTTTTTTTTCATCACAGGGCTGAGAGAAAGTGTGGAATGTCTAACAAGGAAATTGGGAAGGGCACCAACAGTATCCAGTGTAATTTTCTACTGCATGTTGATTATGTACAGAAAATGTCTTAACTTAATATTAACCTCTCTTTTGTAAGTAGATCTGTTTTATCTCTTAATTTTGAAAGAACACTTCTGAATCAAGTATTCCATACAAAGTAATAATTTCATTGAAATAAAAGCATGTGTGTATTGAATTGTGTTCTACAAATTGCATAAAATTATTTTTATTAGTTAATTCACTTATTAATACATATTTAAAATATCAATATCTTAGTAGAAAAACATTATCACCTAAATAGCTATAAATTTAAATACATTAAATTCTTCATCTTCATTTCAGTTTTAATGAGTTTGACTATGTAGCAAAATATTAAATATTAGCAATAAAAATGATATCCCTGTATTGCACTTCTGAAAGTATAGTTGCTGTTTTAAATTAGTTGTGCTTATTTCCACAATTTTCCCACATCTCTGACTACATCAATTTCTTTTAAAATAATTCTTGTTGGGGCCCGGGGGGATGGCTCAGTGGTCTAAAGCGCCTGCTTGGGGAAACTTGTTCGGCTTCAGGGACCGCGGTTCGATCCCCGGCACCACATGCTTGCCCTTGGAGCGGGCTGAGCCAGCCATAACAATGAGTGAATAAACAAATAAAGGTTCTGAAACAAGAAAAAAAATAAATAAATAAAATTAAAAATAATAATAAAAAATAAAATAAAATAATTGTTGTATTAAAATAACCTTAAAATTCTATTCCTTACAAAGCTTTGTCATGATAGGTGCTACTTATCAAAGAAAGATACATTTTGCCTTCTTTTTGTACTATAAATAGATTTTTATTATGTAAATACCATCTCAATTTTCATTTTAATAATATTTCAGGTTGTGTGATACCTGTCTAAAATGATAACAAGCTCATAATCATCCAAAATAAGTTCTTATGCTTTATATTGATTTGTTATTGGAAGTTTTCTAATTTTTATGGTTTGAGATAATTAAACTAGGGAAGTATGCAGAAATGTAAGTATAAAATAGTGCTGTGACACAATAGGTTTGAAAAATAGAGAAAAGACAACCGTGACAGGTGACTGTTATGCTAACTTGAGTTACAAATATTCAACTCACATGATAACCATGATTGTGGGATCGAATAGATTTACTAAAGACAGAAATTCCACCCTAAGTGTGAGTGCACCAGCTAATAGGCTTATAGGCAAAAATGGAATAAAAAAGGAAAAGGAGAAAGAGTCCCTTCATTTTCTCTGCAGGACTGTGCTGTTCATCATCACCATGGGCTAATCCTGTCCAGGCTTTCAGCTCATGCTGCAGCTTTTCAAAGCAGACTGATCAACTTTCCAGCTCAGAGTCTTCATTCTTCCATGGTGAAAACTTCAGCCTCTAGCAGTACTCTCCAGGTCTTCCACCTGGACCTTGCCTGTACTTTTTGACATATGTCCACACTTGACTTGCAGGTGGTCAATACAAGGATACCTAGAATAACAATCTGCTTGCTTCCTTCCTTCCTTTCTTTCTTTCTTTCTTTCTTTCTTTCTTTCTTTCTTTCATCCCTGTCATAATTATTGTCAATTTATTTATATTTATTATTAATGTGTTAAATCTATTACTCTACTGAATCCTGATTGATAGAGATTTTGACATTAGAAGTGGGATGTGGACAAAGAGAGGACACTGAAACAGGTTCAGGCTGCCCTGTCCATGGAAGGATATGCTCCTGCAGATCCAATGGCATGTGAAGTGTTAGTGGCACATAGGGATGCTCTTCTACGTCTCTGGAAGGCTCCCACAGGAGAACTGCAGTACAGACCATTAGGATCTCAGCATGGCTCTGCCATCTTTTGCAGAAAAATGCTTTCCCATTAAAATCAGCTCTACTGAGCCTTCACTGATACAACAACTAAGTCTGTAAATGCTAGTAGGAAGGTTCAGTATTTCACATTCTGAGTAATTTTATTTCATATTATCTAGGATTTTAATATTCTGTAATTTATTAATTTCAATTTGCATAGTTTTCTATGTACTAAGACACAGACCTTGCATTTATCATCATGTCTTGCTATATTTACATTTCAAGCTAAATCTGTTTTCCTAAACAAGCTCATGAAATAGTATTTAAAAATAATTTTATACAAGTACAAGTATATAAAAATGTGTGTTTTTAATTGCTTCCATTTACTTTACAAAAATTTTACCTTTATCTTTAGATACAATATGTTTGTTTACATAATATATTTCCAAGTTTAAGAATATTTATTTATGAGGCGGGCCAAATAGCTCAGCAGATTAAAGGGCCTGCAAACATGGCAGGGGTAAGGGGTTCAATGCTTGAGCTTTCCATGCCAGCTCAACCCCATTGCTAAGCGGACAATTGAGACTGGTCTTGGTCACTTGCACCTATAATACCAGCTCTTGGTATTATTGGGAGACTGTTAACAGGTGTATCACTATGTCTGATTTAGTGTTAAGACACTGAACACCCTGGAGAACTTTCCCTAAAATACAAGAAATTAAAAATAAATGAATAAATAAAGAACATTAACTATGCATCAAGTGACACATATAGGGATGGTTTACAGTGCTTAATTAATACGAAATGAAATTCCATCCATTTCTGTGCATAATTTCTGGTACACAGATATTCTTATTTCAACCGAGTTCTTACTTAGTGATACATTATCTGAGAAAAAATATATTATCGCACAATTAGGACATGAAATAGAATTGCTTACAAAATATTGAACTACTTTACACTTAAATTTGCTGTGAAGATGTATTTCACTTTCTCCAGAATTTTGTCAGTGAGACTATGAACATTTCTCACAAGTAAGCTGTGGTATGTGTCATATTTGACCTTGTCTGATCATTAGTCATGACATAAAGCATTTATAATTCAATGGTCATTGAATACCTTTCTTTTTGTGTTGCTTTTTCAATTGTTCTCACTTTTAGCTGAACCTTAGAACATTTTTTTTTTCTTTTTTTACTTATTGATGTGCTTCACATGGCTTACCAAATCCAGGAATAAAAGAATTCTTCTAAGTTTTCTAATGCTTGGAGGTTTGAACAAACAAAGGTGATCCTTACTTAACCCGCTAAGGAAACACCCCATATAAAGAAATGAAATGTTAATGCCATAGGGAGTAAGTGCTGGAAGAATTACTGCAGCTATCAATCCCAGCCGCATCTCCTATTGTCATCTGAACATCACTACACAAGGGTTTTAATGCGATGTTAGGGAAAACATCCCAGGTTGCTATTACTTAAAATATATTATGTAATGTTGCATTGATGTTTGGGTAAATATATCAAAAATATTTCCACCCGAATGCTGTCATAAGTATAGAAATCACAATTTTTAGATCAAAATCTATTTATCAAGTAACTCAGAATGAGGCTAGTAGACAACATTTGAAGGATGATGAAGTTATTATTGGTCCTAGACTTGCTAGGAACTAGCAGGTCCATTAGCAAAATTATCAACAGAGGTATTTTCAGAGATTAAAAACATAGCTAAAAAGCTTTTGATTTGTGACACAGAGAATCCCAAGCTTAAAGCTTAAAATAGGAGTGCTTACACAGGCATAATTTCTATTGCACAATTTCCAAAATACAGGGTTTTAGACTGAATTTGCCCAAAACATAGAAATGATGAAATAAATTACTCGCATTTCCCCAATGTATTGTTGACTTTCTAAATTTAGTGACATCTTTAGTTAGATGATTCTACATCTCTAGAGTGGTAAAAGTTTGCTTATAGATGGTTGAGTTCTTAAAATATAAGCATCACCTTCCTTTTGTAAAATGTAAGTCTTATCCACACGATAAGCATAAATTATTGGTCTTTTGGAAGCTAACTCAATTTGAACCTCATCTAGGAATTTTAGTCTACATATGTTTACTAATCTGTCTATGGATTATTCCCAGAATGTTTTATAGTTTATTTTATTTTTTTTAATATTTTATAGTTTAAATACATCATTAAATTCACTTACTCAGCTAGTAAGTGAAACCAAATCCTTTAATTCTCAGTGTGAAATCTTACAGCTTTTCTAGTATTCTGAAAATTATTTATTAGTAAAAGGAAACATAGCTAGTGACCTGTTTTCATGGAAAATAATCCAAACTGTTCCTTTTCACCTGGTTCTGGTTCAGATGGTAAGAGAATAAGATTGTGTGTTGATTTCATAACTTAAAGAATTTTGATATGAGGATAGGAGCAGTGTTTATTTTCCACATTAGAAGAAAGGGAGAGGGAAATGTGGGAGCCAGTGCCCATAAATTATCACAAAATGCTTATATCTATCTTTCAGTATTTGAGAATGTTTTGTTAAACAAAGAATTTGGTTTACATCCCATTAACTTGGGTCTGTGTCTGTGACAGGTGCAACAAAAAGAATGTGGAAAAATTTCGACCCAGAACTTCTCAGCTAGGCATGAACAATTTGTAAAAGTTCTTCTAATTTTGCTTTTAAAATTTTTTGTTGGAGCCGGGCATGGTGGCACATGCCTGTAATCCCAGCCCTCGGGAAGCTGAGGCAGGAGGATCGATGCAAGTTTGAGACCAGCCTGGGCTACAAAAGTGAGCTCAAGGCCAGCCTGAACTGCATAGCAAGACCCTGTCTCAAAAAGACAAAAAAAAAAAAAAAAAATTGTTCACTTCAATTAATTGTACATATTAATGGAGTTCAATATGACATTATAAAAATGAAAGGCTGGGAGAGATAGCTCAGTACAATAACAGCTTGCTTGGCAAGTGCAAGGGCCTGAATTCATTCACCGTTCTGCAAAATAAATGTTAATAAAAAATAAATAAATAAAATAAATAAAAATAAAAAATGAAAGCAGTGTTTGTGCGTCTACACTTCAGAAGTTTTGTTTTCTTTCAGCATTTTGCAAATATTTCACCACAATAATTTATTTTCCTTATTATCTTTTAAATATAACCCCAGCCGGGCGTGGTGGCGCACGCCTGTAATCCCAGCACTCGGGAGGCTGAGGCAGGAGGATCGCTGTGAGTTCGAGACCAGCCTGGGCTACAAAAGTGAGCTCAAGGCCAGCCTGAACTGCACAGTGAGACCCTGTCTCAAAAAGACAAAAATAAATAAATAAATAAATAAATAAATAAATATAACCCCAAAAGTTTCTATAGCTGAGTCACTATGTGTAGCTCTATAACTGATTAATTTACCAAGGAACAAGACAGTTAAATAGTAAGTATGGCATTCAAATACATCAAAAGAATGTAATTTCTATTAGTATGTCCATATAAAAAAAATTTGCTTCTTAGAGCTTTATGAAAGCCTTTCTCATTTCAGTGTGAACTAAATCACATTATACAGTATGTGTGGTTCAAGTAAAACATATAAGTACATGAGTATTAGACTGAAAATAGAGATTTGAATAATTTTATAAACTCATATTTTTTCTATATCCATCATTAACATATTTTAATTTACTTGTTTAATAAATGAAATAAATCCAGGAAATTATTCATAGCCTGCCATAGCATAGGCACTTAGAGTAATACATGACCTCATGAATCTTAACTGAAAGGGAATTTGTGCACAATTAACTAATATATGGACATTAATTTTATATGCATATTTTACTGTAAAATGATAATCCATATTAAAATATTATAATCATAGTTTAAGGCTAAAATATATCATTTTATTCTAAGAAATTCTATTCTGATATTAGTTGTCTATTAATTATTACTACTTACTCGAAATCTCATAACTCAGGTCATTTATAAATATATTTTATTAATTTGACCAAATGTTAGCTATTACAACACAGCAATAAAAACACAAAGTCATTAGTTATAATTACAGGAATCATTAATATTGTATTCTTCATTAAGATGGCTATAAATAGTGCATCCTACATCAAAATGTATTAATTTATTTGACAGTGTATTTGTATAAAAAT
Organism: Myocastor coypus; assembly: GCA_004027025.1. Classification (NCBI taxonomy): domain Eukaryota; kingdom Metazoa; phylum Chordata; class Mammalia; order Rodentia; family Myocastoridae; genus Myocastor; species Myocastor coypus. The sequence continues at coordinate 17,439 of PVJA010004336.1, forward strand.
TATTTGCATAAAATATCTCATTTTGATTTGTAGACCCAATGTAAGAATTTCCAAAGAGTAAAGGGTCAAATATCATGATTTCTGGGGGAAATTAAAACATAAGAAAGAAAAGCAAGGGATCTGCCACTTTAAGGAATTTGGGAAATTGATTCTGTCCTCAGGACCTCTCCAAATACTAATGTATGTGCCTCATAATGTTATCGATGTTTTCAGCAAGGGTTTTAAGGATATGAAAGGGATTTTTGAATGCATTAGATTCTCTTTCATGATAAAAAAATTGGACCAATTTATTCAAAAAAGGTCTGTGTATCATTTAAAAAGAATACATTTTGACATGATTCAGAATATTAAGATTGTGCATGCTGCTTGTGTTTTAAAAATTTCCATGATTGTTATTGCAATGGTAGAAAAATACACAAGAAGGATATAGAATATCAGAAGATTTTTGGGCCGGGCGTGGTGGCGCACGCCTGTAATCCCAGTACTCGGGAGGCTGAGGCAGGAGGATTGGTGCGAGTTCGAGACCAGCCTGGGCTACAAAAGTGAGCTCAGGACCAGCCTCAACTGCATAGCGAGACCCTGTCTCAAAAAAAAAAAAAAAAAAAAAAAAAAAAAGAAGATTTTTAAACATTTAAAAAGCATGACACAGATTTTTACATGATTTTGAACATTTAAAATGTTCAAATGTGCTTTTGTGTTTGGCTTTTATTTTATTTTGTTTCATTAATATCTCAGTTTTTAGAGACAGAGACAGAGTCAATTTCATGCATTCTGTAAAATAGAATATGCTAATAAGCTAAGCCTTTAATTAGGCCCTGAGATAATACTAATTTTCCCTCTCCCTAAATAATGTACAATACCAAATATTTTTAAATATTTTAAATTTAGGTGCCAGGAATTGAGCTCAGACCTTGCGCTTGCCGCACATGCGTTGTGCCTCCAAGCCACTCTCCAGCTCTATTCCTGAAATATTATCTCTAAATTTTAAATGTTATTTTATATATAAAAAATAAAGGGGCCCGGCAGGATGGCTCGGTGGTCTAAAGCGCCTGCTTGGGAAGGCTTGGGCGGCTTCAGGGACCGCAGTTCGATCCCTAGCACCACATGCTGCGCCAACCCTGCCATCGGGGCAGGCTGAGCTGGCCATAAAAATGAGTGAATAGATAAACAAAGGTTCTGAAACAAGAAAAAAAAAAAAAAGAAAAGAAAGTTGGGCAGCATGCAAAAGAAGCCAAGAACCACAACTTCATTCTTTTGCTTGCTGGAAAGGTTTTCTTGCAATATAAAATTTAATGGATTCAAAATAAAAGGCAACGATCTCCAATAAAGTGATGAGCAATTTCGTAAAAACCTACTTACTAAATTTTATTTTATTTTATTTTATTTTTTTTAATTTATTATTATTTTTATTCTTGTTTCAGAATCTTTGTTTGTTTAGTCACTAATTTTTATGGCCGGCTCAGCCCTCCCCAAGGGCAGGGCTGGCGCAGCATGTGGTGCCGGGGATTGAACCTCGGTCCCTGAAGCCGCCCAAGCTTTCCCAAGCAGGCGCTTTAGACCACTGAGCCATTCCGCCGGACCCCAACTTACTAAATTTTAAATGTTATTACTCAAGTAATTGTTTAGAAAAAGATTTTCAGAATTATAATAAATATGGTCTTGCAGAATAAATATTTGCATATGACTATAAATAAGTGTGTAATTTTCCTATACATAAAGAGAATTTATCATATTTACAGATAAGGCTCAATTCTTATTGTATTAAATGTGAAATGAGATATAGGAAAGCACTCTGTTATAAGAATTGTTTTCTTTCCAAATAAGTTATGTTAAGCATAGGTGTATAATTTTATGTATGTTGAGTGAGATAAGCAAATTCTTACTTTTATGTATCTATTAAGGTTATGTGTGTATAATGTTTTTCAAAACTGCTGTGTTTATTGGCCTAATTGTACTCATTTTAGATATGAGTGTAGTGAAAATTCAGTGTGGCGTATTAAGAGTAAGAATAGGTGAATTAACATATGAGAAATACTATGCAATACAGGCACACTATATATGTTGATAAGTAATCTCATCTTCCTTTAAAATGCTTTGCCAGAGATGGAAAAAAATCCACAAATATGGTAATTTTAAAAAATATGTGTAAGTTAAACTATGTCACTTTTCTTGACAATGGAATTTTAATAAATTTCATGAGGCCTCCTTTGGAAAGAATGTTAGTACAAAAGTTTGGCATAATAATTTCTGGTACAGTTCAGATGAATAAAGGCTATCAATTCCTGAATTAGAGTTCTAGCCTATCCTTGATTCTTTATCTGATGTAAGTATGTGGCATATTCACTAAAGGATTATTTAATGGGAATTTTTATATGCTTAATAATATTAACTAAATTGCACATAACAGCTCAGAATTGTGTAAACAAATTATGTGTTCCCATTGAGTTATATCTTATATTAAAACTAAAAAAATAGTTTTAGTTCATACTTTATAATTCCCTCAATTGGGGCTCACATCATGTAATTTACATGTCTGAAATGATACTAGAACAAAAAAAAAAAAAAACTTTGCCATTTTGCTATTTGAAATCAGGACAGAGTTATTAAATATCATTTTTTTCTCAGACCCCTATCTTCTACACATTATTCATTAGACACCTTTCTTTTACCTTACAATAATCCAGAAACTAGATGAATTTTATAAATGACTCATAAATTTAAAATAAATTCTTTAATATCCCTTTATAATCTCCAGCCATATTTTAAACATTTCTAAAATTTGGTTCCTAATTGTATGTGGTCTTCTTATGACTTATAGAAATATACATCTTAAAGATTGCCAAATTGTTTCTCCTCTGGTCATTACTCTATAAGGTCTTTCCTAATAGGCAGGATGTTTTGGCCATTTGTTTTTCAGCTATTTAAAATTCTGAGCACTTATTTTCAAACTAAGTTAGAATACCACAAGTATTCTTAAACTAATTCTTATTTGTGAACAAACATATCATATAAATTTCATACACTTAGCCATTAGTGAAATACTCACTAACTGGTTAATCTGTACTTGGACCTCAGCTTGTGGTTCATGATATAGATATACATAGAATAGAAAAGACTTTCATTTTCACTGGATTTACTGCTAATGAGTGGATCAGAGGGCAAGACTGTAGAAAACCTACTATATTTATTGCAAAACTAAAACAGGGAAGTAATTTCAACAGTGAAAAGAGAGCTAAGTTCAGAGGAAAGAAAGCGAACACCCTGGGTAGATGTTTGCTGGGGAACTGGTCTATGGAATCATGGAGACACAGAGAAGCTTAGGCCCAAACCACCTGGGCGTGGTCACTGAGACAAAGGTCACCAGGTGTGAGGAAAGCTGAGGAAACTGAGTCCTACAATGGCTAGAACTGATGTGATAGATTTAAGCAATGGAGATGGCCACTGAGGACCTTTGCATCTTATTCAGAGTGATTAAAATTGATTTTAAGCAGAACGATAAGTTTTCTTTTTTTCACAATGTTTTAAAAAATCATACTAGCTGCTCTGAGGAAAAATATACTACAGGAAGGCCAGAAAAGAAATGAAAAACCAAGTAAAAAGCCTCTCAACAGTTCCAGTGAGTGGTAATGGTGGTTTGAATGTGCATAGCAGATGCGTCGTTGGCAGTGATATTTGTACTACCTGTACATTTGAAAATAAAGCCAGCTGGAGTTGCTGATAGAATGTGCAATTTAATACTGTAGATAGGCTTTTTGGAAAAGCAATTGAGAAAAGATGTAATTCATTCAGATCATTCCTTCTTAGTAGTATCTGAGATAAATAAAAGGGACTTTGGTTTCATGCCATCTTGTTTTGTTGTTCTCATTATCTATTTGAGTTCACAGTATTTGAAAGTAAAAAGGAAAATGCAAAATAAAAATGTGTAAATTGTGCAAAGTGAAGAACAGGTCAAGTGGAACTATAGCAAATAAGATGAGTCTTCCAGAACATTTACCAAGTGTTCTGTTTAGAAACAAGATAGAATTCCCACTGATTTACTTTGGCATTTTCTGCTGATCGCGCTGGTTGTTTGAAATTGAAAGCACAGGCAGAGACAGTTGGCATATGTAGGTAAATGGAAGCAAACAGAAGCAGTGACATAATTGTATCGCAACATGAAAACTCCAGGCAGTCATTCAAAACAGTCTCCCCTAGTAATAATAGTTTTCAAGGCAAATTCTGAAACTGACCTCATCTCTGTATATTAACTTCACCTTTTTTTTTTTGTCTTGTTAGTGCTTGTTTCTCACGTATATTCTTGTCAATGTACATTTTCATGTCTGACACCAATATTTATGATTAAAAACATGTAAAACCTCATAGTTCAGTTTCTAAGGATCATTTAGAACTTGTTATGAACAATGCGTCACTCATTTTCTTATAGGGAATACTTCATAGAGAATCCAAAGAATCAATTTTTGGCTACTGTGACAACAAATGTCTAAAATTGTCAATCATTTAAAAATTTTCTCATTGTTACACAGAGATTTAGGAACTTATCCATTTAAAAAAATTGTAGTGGTACACTTCTATGGTCTTTTTTCTTTGCCTTACATTTCATATTCTATACATATTTAAAGTTTATAATATCAACAATTGATAGAAAATACCTGTTTCATGTTATGTCTAAGGTGTTTGATATTCAGAAAGATAGTGATATTAAGCTCAAGTGCCTATGTTATAGGGAATAATACAAAAAAAAATCTCTTCTGGAAGGTTAGCAATTAAGCTGGAAGACCAAATAATTACAGGAAAAGAAAGGATACAAGAATAACCAACATTTTGGCTCTAGCCCTTCAGGGTCAATGAGGACACAAGACATGAAAAAATCTATACTGTAATGGCCTATAACTCAGAGGAGTCCCAAATTTTCTGTGCAAGGAAATTATGAGACTACAGAGGAAAGTGATAGATAATGCACAGCGTGCCTAAGGAGAGTCATCTAGAGAGAAAACATTCTCTCAGGC
>PVJA010004336.1:22544-64386 GCA_004027025.1 Myocastor coypus
TTTTTTTTTTTTTTTTTTTTTTTTTTTTTTTTTTTTTTTTTTTTTTTTTTTTTTTTTAGGTCTTGCTTTACTGTGATCTTAAAAATCCAGCAGAAAAGTTTAACCATAAGGTACAAAAAGGAAAGCCATATTAATATGTTGAGTTGTGAAAGGCTCAAGCCAACAGCTTTGATAATGCCAAATGAGCTGATAATACACTATTGTTATGGACTATTGGACTATATATGCAGCTCCTTTCTCTTTCTGTAATGAAAAGGAAGATCTGTATTAATGATGTTTAAACAAGAAATCATGCCTGCATCTTGTCCTCTGAACAACTATGAAGAAGATAACAATATGAAATGAATTAATTATAGTAAGAAATGTTTCTGCTGTTATTTTTAAATTTATACTTCTAGCTATAGAAGCTGAGCATGTTGAAGTCAAGTAACTTTTTCTATCCAAGCATATTTTAGTCATAGTAATGAATGATTATATCGTCTAAGTCATGTAAATGCAATTATCTATGCCACTTTGGGAACATGAAATAAATTTCAAAACTGAACAAAATCTATGTATAGAATTTATATCTATAAAAACTGAAGTAGTAAATTTTAAGGAAAGGAATATTTCTGTCTTTTGTTATTTATTTCAGTACTTTTGTGATTCATCCATATTATTATATTATTGGAAGTATTAGGAAGATCCCCCTCTCATTAATGGTATATATTCTATTTAATGGAAAAGAACTTAATACTTTAACCTTAATATTGTGAAAACATTGTTAATTGTCAATTAGCCATGCTTTGAGGCAGTAAAAAACAAAGAAAGAAGCACAATGCCCTCCAATGTTTGCAAGAGCAGTTTTCACTTTCCATTTTTGTACTTTCAGTCAAATATCCTTGAAGGAAGCGGTGGACAAGTCATGCTTTAAATACCATTAAATGAAGTGAAAGCATTCATATTTATTGTGATATAAGGCTTATTAGAAAATTCAATACTTGAAATCTCATGAAATCTACTCTTTTATTTCATTTGACCAATTTATCAGTGCAATCTCCTTCTTTGATATATTATATCACTTTAGTCATCCTTCTTAGGACCTGACAAAAATAGTTAAGAATACTTCCCCATTCACAAGTAAGCCATTGCCTGATTTCCAGGTTCAGATTGCTGGTCTTTCATTTCGTAAAGATTTAGCAGAAGGAACAGGAAATAATATATCCATCAAGCCACATTATTTTTAGGTTTTCCCACCTGTTATCATTTATTAATTCAGTAAACAAGATAAATTGGAAAATAGCCCTGTCCAACTTTTTGTTCCCTTTGACACATGTGGTGAATTGCATGTAAAGAAACTGAATCATTTCTGTACCACAAAAGTTATATCATAATATCTGTATTCCATAAATTTCAGTTCACTCTTAGTACTGACTGTTGGCCATTTTCACAAACAACAGCTAACTTTTTTTTTTTTTCTAATCCCCATCTCTATCAGTATCTTCGTTACTTTTCTCTTCTTTTTGAGGCAAAATACTTAACACCCAAAAAGTGAAAGAAAGAAAGGTTTCTTTGACTCACATTTTATAGAGATTTTAGTTCATAGTTGGCTGACTCCGAGGCAGGATGGCATGGGAGAGTGGCAAGACCGTAGAAACACTTCATTGTGCCTAGAAGCGAGTGAAGCTATGAAGTAGCAAAGAGCCAGCAAGCAAAAACCAGTGACTCTTTCTACCCCTTTATCTCATCTAGGCTAGCCATCCGTAGGGAAGACAGCATACAAATCCAGGGGAGAGCATGCTCAACCCTAGCACCACACTGTGAATCAACCCCAGCATCTAACCTTGATATCACAAGTGAGGACCACACACTAGATCCTGCCACCTGTGAAAAGTCCCACCAATGGCCACTGAGGCTTTAGGGAGACACCTAGACATAAGTGATAAAAACAGTTAATGATCAGTTGTATCTGTTATATAAAGATTTTATTATGTAATTATACCTTTTCTCCTTAGGTTGGTTTAAAATCTTTACTGTCAAGCATAGAAGTATTATGACTTATTTCCCCAGCATCACTGAGGTCCACTTGATGCATAAAACATATATTCAACTTGTACCATGTAATACTATGCTAATGATTACCACAGGCAAATTCGTCAGCACATCCACTACTACTTATAGTTGCTAGTGAAAGTATGTGGGAGGGGAATACTTCAATTTATTCTCCTCTCCAATTTCAATTAAATAATAGTGTCATTGACCATAGAGGGCACACTGCACAGGGCAACCCCGGAATTTGCCCATATCCCCATTAAATTTTGTACTAAATTGATCACATCTCACCATTCTCTTATCCTCTATATCTTCATAAAGATTCTAGTCCTGCAATTAAGAGGTCAAATTTTTTTTAGATATTATGAATTCCTGAAGTGATTTTATGTTTTTTCCCATTAGAATAAAAATTTATTTTCCAGTGAAGTAATTTATCCTTTTTTATTCTAACTTTTTATTGAATTTAATAAGGACTAACAATGTGACAGTTTCAAAACACGTTAGTAGTACTTTTCCAGTATTTGATACAATGCATATTGTTGGCCTCCTAGTACTTATACAGAGCACAGATTGTAGACGTGATAATTTTTCTAATCATTATTGGTGCAGTTTCCTCTCATTGAACAAAGAGAAAGTAGTTTTATACATAATCCAGTGTTCCATAATCACAGTGGGTTTACTGGCAAAACTGGCAATGAGGGAAGCTATTGATTTAAGCCTTTTGCAACTCAGAATACTAATCTAGTTCTATGTTTTATGCCTCATGGTTTATAAACCAAAAATTAGAAAAAAAAGAAAACAAAAAAAAAGGAAGGGCTACAAGGATTACAAATATTTTGTTCCTACCCTTCAAGGTCAGTGAGGACTCAGGACATAAGAGAACCTGTGCTATAACATCATATAACTCAATGGTTTCCCAGATTTTCTGTTCAAGGAGATTATGGGGCTATAAAGGAAAGGGATTGAAGATGTACAGTGTGCCTAAGGAGAGTAACACAGAGAGTAAACATTCTCTCAGACTTTCACAGACGGCGAATTGGTCAAGCAATGTCTAGGACTCATCCAGCTGACCCTGACAAAATTTCTACAAAGCACTGTACATGATTTCAAAGTAAATCCTGAGGGGATTTGGCTGAACTTGGGAGATACAAAGCTCAATGTTTTGTTATACAGGTCTTGCTTTAATTTGGCCTTAACCACTCAGCTGAAGTTAGTTTAAACTGTTACATTTTGTGAGTATAATCTCATTTAGGTTTCATCAAAAATGCAGAATTGTTGACTTGCAAGATAGCTCAGTATTTTACCGTGCCTGCTTAGGCAAGTTTAGGCAACCGCAGAGGCTGCAGTTCAATCCACAGCACCACATGCTGTGCCAGCACCACCACCAGGGCAGGCTGAGTAGGGCACTAAAAAAAGACAAAATTTTCTTTTCATAGTGGCTGAACAGTTTTAATGCATACACATATATATGTAAAACATATATGTTCTGTATAGTATTTGTTCATGCACATATAGAAACAATTTTTTTTTTGGTGTGACCAAGTATTGAACTCAGGACTTTGTACTTGCCAGGCAAGCGCTTATTATGTTGAGCTATCTCCCCAGCCCCTAGAAACAATTTCTTCTGGCAGGACCCAGGGGTTGAACTCAGGACTTTGCACTTGCCAGCCAAGTGCTGTGTTCTATTGCACTACCTCCTCAGCCCATACAAATAATTTTAAGACTACTAAATTGAGAAAAAGTAGCTGTTTCCTAAACAATGTGATTTATAATATTATGTACGACAAATAATAAAATTTAAAAACTATTGAAAAGGATTAAGAGAATAGTACTTTACTTAAAAGTTTTATTTGCTTGTTTATTTTTATCTTATCTGTTGCCATCCATTTGTATGACTCCTTAAGATTCTTTCAAGCTTGGTGCCGTAGCACATGCCTGAAATCCCAGTTTTTAGGAGACCAAGGCAGGAGGAAAACTGTGAGTTCTAGGCTAGCCAGAACTACATAGTGATCTCAAGGCTAGTTAAGAATACATAGTGAGACTGTCTCAAAAATTCAAAAACTGAAGCCAAACAAACAAACAAAAAAGAGAATGTCTTTCCCAGTCAGGAGTGAAGGGTGTGTCTTCACCTGCAGGGAAAGTGAGTTAGGAATGAGCAGAAATTTCCCTCCAAAATCCAGTAGGAACACAGTGAGACACTAAAGCCCCTTGTGCTGTGTTCTTCATCAGAATAGCTGAAGTGAACTGTAGGAGCTGCTAGTGATTTTCTTCTGAGGTCATTTAATTTGTCTGGATGATTATAACCAGTGCAGTCCCCTGCGAATCTTTGCATAATATTTGCACTATATGTCCATCAAGTAAGTAGCTAAATAGATTTGCTATTTCACATTACATAAATTTATCCACAGAGGCATATTTTCTTTTTGGGTCACCTATACAAATGTCTCATTTGTTTATATTAGAGCTTTAAAAATCAATAGACATCATATTTTTTATTCTATCAATTTTCATAGATTAAATTTCCTCAGCCTCTTAAATATTTCCAATAATAACATTGATATTTTTCACCTTGAGAAACAAAGTAGTATGACAGCAAGGCCATTATATACTGGATATGGGGAAAATTCTAAAGGGAGAGGTAACCCTCGTAAATATGTCCTCATCCAACATGGGAGCACCCATCTATATAAGAAAAATCTTAATGGACATGAAAAATCTAATATTCAATACCACAATCTTAACAGGAAACTTTTTTTTTAAAGTTTATTTCTCTTAAACCTCATTAATTTGTTTGTGTTATGGCTGGCTCAGCCTGACCTGGGGTGGGGGTGTGCAGCATGTGGTGCCAGGGATCAAGGAGCGGTCGCAGCGCTTGCCTTAAGTATCCTCCGCAGGCGCTTTAGACCACTGAGCCACCTCGCTGGGCTGCCCATTATTCTAAAAAGATAGGTCAAGGAGACAAAAAATTAGCAAAGAAGTGGCGGAACTGAAGCAGAACTTAGAACAAATGGACTTAGTGGACATGTATAGAGTCCCACCAAACCTCTTCTGAATGCACATTTTTTTTAGCTTCACATGGGACATTTTCTAAAATAGACCACATACTGGTTCATAGGTCATGCATGAGTATATGAAAGAAAATAGAAATTATCCCATGTATATTATCTGATCACAATGCAATGAAATTGGAAATAAATGATGAAAGAACCCACAAAAAAACATAAATACATGGTAATTAAACAGCACCCTCCTCAGCAAACAGTGGGTTATAGATGAAATTAAATGAAGTTAAACAATAGCTACAATTGAATTAAAATTTAAACACAATCTATCAGAATTTATGGGATTCAATGAAAGCAGTTCTTAGAGGAAATTTATAGTTATATCTCAGTTTCAGTGAGGTCAGTGGAGCCACTATCAACTGTACAAGAGCAGATAAATAAAAGAATAAAAAAATTAAAAATAATTTCTACAATTCTAACTAGCATACCAGTATGCCATCATTTCTTTTGTGAAAAACAAGTTTGTACATCAATATAGCTTGTGTTATTAAGAATAATCAAAACTATATTTTTAAAACATGTAAGCAGGAGGTAGGCAAATTTCATGTTGCATTTGCATGTTTTCATTTTAAGAACATATGCTTGTTTTATAGAATAACTAAAGCAAGCTGCATGAGTGATGTATGAAATTTCTAGCTTGTGTTTAAAGTAAACTATAGTTATGTAATTACTGCTCTGATATCCTCGTTCCTGCCGTGTTCACAGCTAAAACAGAAAACCAAGGCATAACAGTAGAAGAACACATATAGATGGCTGATGCATATGATTCTGAAATCCCTTTTTTGCCTTTCATAGAACTATGACGACAAGATTGTCAAACTTTACAAAAAATGCACCTTGCCATGTGAGCCAACTCCTGTAATCCCAGAAATTTGTGAAGTTTGTGGCAAGAAGATCTCATGCTGAAGCCCAGGGTGGGCAGTTTAACAAATTAGTGAGAAACTATCAAAAAAAAAAAAAAAATACAGCGTATTACAAAAGCTATGGATTCTATCTGTACTGATTCTCAAGAGAATGTAAAAATGGACAATAAAATTGTTAATATATTTAATTTTTAAGGCATTGACGGGAACACAGTTCAAATGAAGGGTGATAACATAGTTCATATAAAAAAGAGAGGGGAGGGGATAGACGAGAAAATGAAGAGGAGCACTGAGCACCCAGCTAGGCTTTCCTCTTAGGTTTTAGTTTCAAGAACCAACACAGGGGCCCAGGGAGGAACGAATGAAGCTGTTTTATTTAATATTGGTTCAGCGGATTCTTGGCAGTTGTATCATAAACCAGAAGATACTAGAAAAGTGGAAAAGTGCAGAGAAAATTAGAGTGAATGATCAACAAATTGCTTTGCTTTTCAAGCTTCATATACAGTTCCAGGGAAAGATATTTTTTTCAGTATTTCTATTATCTGCTAAATTCATTTATTTAAACCAGTTATTCTAACAATGAAATAGAAATATTTCAAGGTTTACATATTCCTAACTCAAAGATGTGGACACTACATCAATATATCACTTTTAAAAAAGAGTTATTGCACATGGTAAACTGACAGATGAGAGATTGCAGAATACTCTTTTTAAGTCAAAAAGCACACCCATTCTTTAAGTAAAATTTCTAAGACAGGGATCTCAAATTGAATTTAAGGGAAGAAATTGTGAAGCCCTGGGAAGAGACTGGGGATAAAGCAAACACCTAAACATATGCAGGTACAGTTCGGAAACGTATAGGTCAGCAGGTAAAGAGAAGAAACATATCTAGCATAAGACTTGACATAGTGGGGCTCGGCAGGATGGCTCAGTGGTCTAAAGTCCCTGCTTGAAGAAGCTTGGGCGACTTCAGGGACCGCGGTTCGATCCCCAGCACCACATGCTTCACCAGCCCTACCCTCTGTGCGGGCTGAGCCAGCCATAAAAATGAGTGAATAAACAAATAAAGGTTCTGAAACAAGAAAAAAGTAAATAAATAAAATAAAAAATTAAAAAAAAAAAGACTTGACATAGAAACAGAAGTGATTCTAAATTTTTAAAGAAACAAGTGTATTACATGGCACTCTAAAACACTGAACCTTACCAAGGTAGATAGGTAATAAACCAGTCCAATACTGTGATGTCCCTTCACATTAGAAAAGTCTTTGAGCTGAATAAGGATAGAGTGTAAAAGAAGGAGCATGGGCACAGCTCAGTTGTCAGATAAAATTTAACTGTGGCCACAGTGTTGGAAGCCCGGCTTGACCAACCTAATCATTAAGGGACTAGAACATTTTACTCCTAAAAGAATATGCATACATTTATTACTCCTGAAGTACTGCTTTTTAATTATCTTCGACACCTAGTGTATATCCAGCATGTTGTTCTCATCAAATAAGACCTTTAAGAGAACTCCTACTATGAGATAATGTAATCAAAGTGTGTGTGAATCTCTTTTACTGAAGTATTATCTGTCATTCCTTATTATGTGTAGCTGCATAAAAGCATTTGTTTCACATACCCTGTAAGTCAGGGGACATAGTGTGTAGGTATGTTAGGATGATGATTCAAGAAGACTGTTTTCTTATATACAAAAAATCTGATATCTAGGGAAATATTAGGAAGGAATTATGCCATGATCATGTTAAAAGGGTCACATCCTGTGGAAATATTTCAAAAGAGTAGGTAGAGACGTAAGCAGGACACTGAACTTTATATACATAGTGGTAGGAACAAGGTGGATCATGCTTGCCTTACTTATAAGTTCATGGATCCAAACTGACAATTCATAATTTCTGCTGCTCCAGGGCTCCACATGAGCAGATAGATCTCCAACTCTTGCGCTGCTATGCAGGTTTTGCTCACTACCCAAGGAGTTTCCTACTGCTACTCTGACATGAGTTTTCCTAGAAAAAATGACAGCCTACATGTGTGCATCACCCTGACCAGTACAATATAGGATGGGATCTGGAAGCAACTACTTCCATAAAGGAGTCTACATTATGTGGCAAGTTCAAAAAGCAGTATGAAGCACATGTTTCCTCAGAAGCAATGGGACAATAAAAATAAAGAAAATGAGATTTATTATTAATCTCTAGTAGATACATCAGAGGTGCATTATAAATCTCTGATATGTATGAGTATCTATTTACTTATGACTATCTCAAACTTATGTTTCTTTAAGGTACAGTAATGTGCCATTATGTATAAATGTCATATTTTCAATCTAATCATCTACTGATAAGTATATAAACTATTTCTAAGATTTAGCGCTTATATACTGTACTTCTCTAAACATCAGCATGTGTCACGAAAGTATGATGACTTACTCTTTGGGAAAATACCTAGAAGGAACATCTGTGTCAAATAGGATTTCTAACCTTAGATTCTAGGGAATCTCTATATTGTTTTCCACAGTGCTTGTATTACTTTACATTTCACCAACAATGTCAAAGTGTTCCTTTTCCTACCAGACCTCTTTAGCATTTGTTATTATCTGACTTTTTGATGGTAACTATTATTTCTGGTGTAAGATGGTATTTCAGTGTTGCTTTATATTGTATTTATTTAACAGCTAAATAAGATTGAATATTTTCATGTATTTATTGACCATTTCCACTTTTTTCTGAGAAGTGTTCATCCATTCCACATTCTCATTACTTCACTGGGAATTTCACTTTAGTAGTCTAATAATTTTGAGTTCTTCATATACTGTAGATGTTAGTCCTCTGTCCAGTGAATAGCCAGCACATTTTTTCCCATCCGGAAGGACACTCTACACTCTGTTGATCGTTTCCTTTGTTGTGTAGCTTTTTAATTTGATTAGACCCCTCCTATTGATTCTCATTAATATGTCTTGTCCTACTGGTGTTTCTGTCTCTATCTGCCTGCACAGTATCTTCAAAGGTTTTAACTTTCAGCAGGCCTCTTCAATTTTATTATTTAAATCTTTGATTCATTTTGATTTCACATTAGTACCTGGTGATAAATACAGGTCTAAACTCAATCTCCTGCATGTGCCTATCCAGTTTTCCCAGCACCATTTATTAAAGAGGCTGTCTTTCCTTTAAAGTATGCTTTTGGCCCATTATCAGAGATTGACTAACTGAAAGTGCCTGGGTTTTTTTGCTTCCTCTGTTCTTTTCCAGTGATCCAGTTGTCTGCCTTTCGTTCAGCATCACCCTGTTTTTATCAAAGAGACACTGTAGTATAACTTCATATCTGGGATATGATGTTTCCTGATCTGCTTTTGTTGCCCAGGATTGTTTGGGCTATTGAGTCTCTTCTGGTTACATCTGAATATTATGATCATTTCTCTTTCCTTTTATGATTGTTTGTTTGAGGTCTCTGAGTAATGCTATTGGTACTTTTCTTAAGATTACATTAAATCTGAATATCAATGGTGAAAATATATTTCGTTTGAGTTAGTTCTGCCTATGGATTATATTGACAATTTCTGATGTCCTTGTTTATCTCCTTTGTAGAGCAATATGATTTTTATTCTAGATACACTTGACTTTCTTGGTTAATATAATTCTTATATATTTAATTTTTATTTGTATTATCATGAATCTTTTTTTTTCTAACATCTTTCTTACTGAGCTTACTCTTATGTACAAGGATGCTATTTGTGTGTTGAGTTTATATCCTCTATTGGTCCGTTTGATTATTCATCATGGGAATTTTTGGTGGAAGATTTTAGGTTTGTTTATCAAGGAATATGTTATCTGTAAATAATAATATTTTAACTTTTTCTTCTTCTTCTCTTTCTCTTTTAAGACTTCTCTGCCTAATGTTTCAAGGACTATGAATTGGAGTTATAAAAGTAGACATCCTTATCTTGATCCTGATGTTCTCCATTCATTATGATGTTGGCAGTAGTTGGTTCATACATGACTGTTATGAGATTGGGATCACATCAATATATATAAAATATATGTATATACGTGCATATATATATATATATATATATATATATATATATATATATATGAATGGAAGTTAGATTTTCTCAAGGACTTTTATTGCATCTGTGGAGAGGATCATATGATTTTGTCCTTGTTTTTGTGATGATATAGATTCATGGATTTTTATATATTGAACCTTTTTCGGATCTCTGAGGTGAAGTCAACTTGGCCACAGTTATGCTGTTTTTAATATTTTGTTGTACTCCATTTGCTAGTATCTTGTTGAGTATATTAGAATCTGTCTTCCTTAGGGGAATTGGCCTGTAGTGCTTCTTTTGGTTGGGTTTTGTCTGATTTTGGAATGAGGGAATGAATTCAGCAATGGCATTTGGAGTACTTCTTCTCTTTCAGGAGCCACAATGAAAGTCCTTCCCAAGAGGGCATTGATCCACCGGTACACATGGGCTTTGACTTCGCAGAAGTTGGGACTGTGCTGAGGTTATGCCTGGGCAATGTACAGCTGAGAGCACAGACCCTGGCCCATCACAGAAGCTGCCTCCCTCCTGGGTACAGCTGTCCACACCACCCATGTTCCCTACAAACTCTGCAGGATTCTCCAGTTCCTTCAGAGACAGGCCATGGCGACTGAGGCTGTCAAAATGATTGCAAGAATGAGGAAGATTATTTTAACTACACTTGAAGAGATTATTATTACAGAGTACTAGTCCTATGTAGAATTTACAAAGTTGTCAACCAATTAAGCTGTGGACAGAAATAGGTTCTTTCCTGGTTATGAGTTCCTTGTTACAGAAAAAAATTTCAAGGGATACTGGTGTTAGATCTTCTCTGAAGTTCTTTTAGAACTTGGTAGTATATATGACATGTCCTGGGCTTTTATTTAGTTGATAGTTGTTTTTGTTTTGTTTTTTGTTTTGTTTTTATAACTTCTCAACCTTTCAGCTAAGATCAAGTGTAGTTCATGTATATATATTTTTTTAATTTTTTAATCGATGCCTCAATTTCTTTCCTATTTCGTGCTTCAACTCATCTTAGTTCAGTTTTGGTAATTTATTTTTATCTAGGAACTTCCTCTGAGATCTGTAATTTTACAGTGTACAGTTTTGTAACATAGTTGCTAATGATCTTCCTTATGTTAACAGTATTGTTTGCAATTTTCATTTTCTTCCTAACTAGGTTGCTTTAAATTTTTGTTTCTATTTCTAATACTGTCAAACGATTTTCTATTGTATTCTTATGAATAATCAGCTCTTTGATTTATTGATTCGAGTTCTTTTTTGCTTTCAATGTTTTTTTTTATCTTTATCATTTTCTTTTAGTATCTCTAAATTTTGACTGTTATTATTTTTATGGTATCTTGAATTGCACTTTGAGTCCTTGTTCTAGTTGTATAGTTATATTTTCACATTTAGATCAATTTTATTAACTACATAAATGATTTCCTTATTGATTCTGTTCAGAATATATTGGCAACTACAGCATAATAACTAAAGCTACTCATAAAATAGAATTTCTACAATGGATTCAGAGTGTCAGGAAAAGATCTGATAAGTGTGTTCAAGTTGAGGTACATTATTTTGAGGGTCACGGAGAGCAATGTGCCTTTTAATGTAATAATTCCTAAAACATAAACATCTACCATAGTTTTATAAACAATCACAATTGAATTCTTCCATTCATTCTTGAATGCATGCTGTCTACCCCTTCTAATTTCACAGGTAATTTTGTAAGAATGAGCACTTCTATGGCTCTCAGCCTCTTTTGACACTTCCTGAGTTTTCAGGCATCCTCAAAGACTTACGGGAAGGTGTAAATAATGTGTCAATGAATGATTTTTGAAATGCTGTGAAGTTCAGAACGAGCTCTTTCAAGACAGATACTGGTTTTAATTAAGGTTAGGTACTACATATAAAAGCATTGGGAGTGAAGTATGCAGTGCCTGCGTGTTCTTGATAAGCGTGCTTCTCACCTGTCAAATGAAGAAGGGAGAATCATGCTTTATACTCTGACAATGAATTTCTTCTCTGCTAACAAACTCAAAGCCCAAAGTGGGGAAAGACTGCTCCACATCTCCATTTTTCTCCGTATCCATATGCATTTCTCTGTTGTTTAATCTTAAGTGAATATGTTAAACATTTAGCGCATGTATAATTCATAATTTATGCTCAAAGTTGTTCGTGTGTGTGTAAAGAACAAAGAGACTAGAAAGACTATCATTTCTTTCTATAAGCGACTATGTGCCTTCAAAAAAGTGATTGAGTTCTAAATTGGCAGCTTTATATTTTCTGTTGTATTTATTTAAAAACAATATATCAAATGAAAGAATAAATATTATTAGAATACTATGGCATAAAACATTATCTAAGGTATATGATATATAATTTTTTATTAATTTTAATTTGACAAATATAAAAATCTGTTACGGGAAATATTTTAAATTAAGTGATTTGTAAATAAAATGTTTCTATTTTTTAATAAATATCTGAGGTTTCTTTTTGAGAATTATGATTTCTAAAATAATCTATCTAAATATATGTTCATAGAGGAAATCTACATTGTCTAATATTTTGTATTTACAAATAGATGCACATGTTTCAAGATAGTGATGAGCACGATAGTATTTATGGGAAGTACGTAAAAATTAAGGTAAGTGAATCTTTTTTTTTTTCTGTATTTTAAGGAAGGGTCAATGTGGTGTTCAGAGTTTCACTACTAGATTAGACTTGTAGTGATCTGCCTGTTTACAGCCTCCCAAGAGCTAAGGTTATTGGCGTGTGCCACCAAACCTAGTCTCAATTGCCTACTCAATGAGCCCTGGGGGTGGGGCCCAGGGATCTAATCCCTGGACCCTGCAGCAACTCACAGGCATTTTAATTAGCTGAGCTATTTGGCCATCCCTGAGGTAACTGAATCTTAAAAAAATAAGAATAAAAATAAATATTTCAGGACAGGAATGTCAGTAACATCATCTATTATATGTTTTATGAAAAATAATATCAAAGTAATGCAAATTCAAATATTTCTAAAGAAACAGGTTACTGCTATATATCTTCTTGTCTGTAAAAAGGGAAAAATGTCAAGTATTTATGGTTTGAAATTTTTATTTTGATATTAGCCCCTGGAACTCTATTTAATGTCAAGGCACAAGATTTTCTCACTTCACAATAGAGCATACTGGTGTGCATTAATTTCTGTACTGCTCCAGAACTCTTTATTTTTTTGTAATAAAACTTGATAAATGTTATTAATAATTACAGTACATTTCCATAGAAAATGTCTTAATTTTGTTTTGCTCTAATTTATATGGGCAGTTTAATTATCTATTTTGAAACATTAATTTCCCTCCTCTACATATGGAACATATATCACCCATTATATTTGAGAATGATATATATGCATTATTTATTGAGAACATTTAGTAATTATTGTAATTGTAATTTTAAATCTGAAATTTAATGTATCTTTTAATCCTGGAGACTCTGGAAATTTATGCAATGACCCGACCCTACTACTGGGTTACATTCACAGTCTTAAATTAATGAATCTTGAAAAATCTAATTTCGCCATAAGAGTATACAAATTTCCTTCTCCCAAAGTGCTTATCAAAATCAGAGTACATCACTTTAAGGTTTCTAAATGTACACAACATCATTACTATGAACGTATGATAAAATAACCAAGCTTGCATAGCACTAAGCTTTCACTTCATTTCTACTCTTTTCATGTCATAACACAATTAATAACAAACATATTTTGAAAAATAAATATGTAGGTTTTCCAAAGTAGCGATGGGGAACATTTCTTCATGTATTTGTAGGCTTGCTGTATTTCTTGTTTTAGAATACATGCTTGAGATCAAAGGTAGATATGAATTTTATATTTTTAGAGACAGTTTCAAGTTCTTTAAAATGTTTGTGTTGAGTTACAACATAATTACTTACACTCTCATGTAATCTAGTAAATTATTTTCTTCTTTGCTTACCTGATAAGAAAAGCTATTCATCATGTTTTCTGTTACTTTGCAGGTATTTAATTATTTGTGATGACAGCTACCATTCTACATGCTAATACATATTTGTCTTTCCTCCCACTGAACCCTTTTCCATGTAAACTGTTTGGAGTTATTCATTTTATTACACATTTTAATTTATTTGTGGTCATTGGTTTTGCTTTGTGATATTAAGCTTTGAATTTGGAGTTTGCATATACTACAGTAGTCTACCACTGCAGTACACCATCTATTCCTTTATTTTCATTTAGCAGAATCTTCTTTGTATTATATATTTGTTGAATAATTTATCTATGTATTCCATCACATTTTTGTTATAGGCTTTAAAATGATTTTGATACGTTCAGTGTTTTCTACTATACAGTGTATAATTGTGCCATTTGAGATGTATTCCATTCGATGGAATTTATTCATAATACTTTGATTTTTCTATTTATTTCATTTTGAAATTTTGGTTTCATAAGTACTTAACTGCATTTCTTTTGCTTTACAATTTTATGCTCAAATTTACTTTCTGTAATTCAAGACTAAAGCTTTCCTAAGTGGCAGAATCTTTACAAATGTACCCATTATATACTTGATTATGTTCTACTTGACTTACATTTATTTATCCTGTAGTTCAATCTTCAAAGTTCATTAGTTCTGGTATTTCACAATAAAGAATTTTTCTAAAATTTTCTTATTTCCTATGGAACAGATATCTTTGATTTTTCTGTATGTACCTTAAGAAAATTCTTTGAAAGCTATGAATCCTGAGTTTTTATATGTCCGTCTAATGATTTTTTTCTTTTTTAATTAATCTCCTCTGGTCACTTACACTCAAAGAATCTTACCTCTTCATTTACTTTACATGCCCTATGCGCCATTCAAACACTCCTATCAAGTTACCACAATAGCTGATAACTATGAAATCTGCTGTACATGTTAATTTGCCAGCCTGGATAAATTCATAATGTCTGTATACTTCAAAACATCATGTTCTGCACAGCAAATGCATAATGTTTCATATATCTACATAAATATATTTTTTAAAGATTTAAAAATCTTAAGTTAGAAGTTTGATATTTTATTACCTGTAAAAAAAATACTCTTTTAATTTCACAGCTGATTAGAGTGAGAGCTTTCAAGATTTTTTTTCTAGAAATGATTACCACAGTCCATTAGACTAACAACTTAAATTAATTGCACCAATTGCCTTATTAGCTCAGCCATAAGTAAATCTCTTGGTCTAACCACAATCCTCATTGGCCTTTCAGTCAGAAGCTATGTTAGCACAAACATTGTTTTAAAATTTCATGTATTTCACAGAAAATCATCCTTTCACAGATGTAGAGAAACTTTCCTTTCTATGGAAAATGCAAGAAACAGAATCAGCTTAAGCATAGATCTGTGAAGGTCCTGAATTGTACTGATCCTTGACCGAATAACCTTTTCCACAGTGGTTCTAAGTACTAAATTAGATTGGTGACTATTTCTTGAATAAAAATGGGACAAGAGACTCAAAATAGTGCTGAATTGCTTTGAAAAACAGAATAAGGATAGACAGACAGTCTAGCAAGTGATGAAACAGAAAAGATGGTGGAAGACATTGCTCCCCCAACTTCATTCAATATTTCTGTAGCTTTTCTGGGGCGAGTGGACAAAATGAGAGTTAGGAGAAGGTCTAAAGGGTCTTGCCGCACAAATCAGACTCATAGTGATCCTCCTTTTTCCATGCTCTCCAGCACTGGTATTACAGGCACTCACCACCAAGCCCAGTCTCACCTGCTGACTTAGTGCATCCCGGGCGCAGGCCTGCTACAGCACACCAGGAATCCAAACCCTGTTCCTGTTTCTGCCTATGCAGGTGCTTTAATCTTCTGAGCTGTCTGGCCAGTCCAAACTAAGTCTTTGATTACTTTGCACACAATCACAAAAAGGGCTGCATGCTGGATTGATGGAATGTCCTAAACATTAAGAAAAATCCAAGATGGAATCTGAGAGAAATTAAAGAGAAAAGACCTGTAAGTGTTTCTGTATATACAGACTGAACCCTGACTACAGTAACAGTAAATCATTAGAGAACTAACATTTGTATAGTTTTCTCATGTTTGGAGCTAGTAGCATCAAGATTCACTGCTGATCCTGGATGAACAGAAGAGACTGAGTACATTTATTTTATTTTATTTTATTTATTTATTTATTTTTTTTGAGACAGGCTCTCGCTATGCAGTTGTGGCTGGCCTTGAGCTCACCTTTGTAGCCCAGGCTGGTCTGGAACTCACACCGATCATCCTGCCTCAGCCTCCCGAGTGCTGGGATTACAGGCGTGAGCCACCACGCCCGGCTCTTTTTTCCTTATTTATTTATTTATTTATTTAACCTTTGTTTGTTTATTCACTCATTTCCATAGCCGGCTCAGCCCGCCCCAAGGGCAGGGCTGGCACAGCATGTGGTGCCCGGGATTGAACCGCGGTCCCTGAAGCCACCCAAGCTTCCCCAAGCAGGCGCTTCAGACCACTGAGCCATCCCGCCGGGCCCCGACTGAGTACATTTAATTTCATAGAATTTGTGAACAAAATCTGTTCATAGCTGTTTTCCTTATACTCCTTCAAAATGTTCAAACTATTGTGAAAATACAGAAATTCTGAAATAAATATAAATTAACATCCTGAATGATAACAAGACTAGCCAATATTTTCATCATTTTATCTCCTACACCCTGGCTATGTATTTTACTCCAGAGTATAAAATCATATTTAAGTTGAAAATAAAAGCAAAAATAAATATAAAGTAAAAATAAATAATATTTCCTTTTCTGCCTGAAAGTTCAGATAATATATAGCTAGAAATTTGCTATACCTGTCATACAACATCTGCCAAATGTAAATAATACATACCTACATGATGCCTCCAAATTCAGATTAGAATAGTTTCAGCCATCTTATGAATATGAAATTACATTGCTATATCCTAAAAAGCACCAAACAAACAAACAAAAAAGTTTTCTCAGGCATCTCTATCTCTATTTTCTGGAGAATGAAAGTAAACACTTAATGTTTATTGAATAGGATTTATGAAGCTGTCAGCGAACTGACACATGGCAATAAAATGTATTGTGGCTGAAGCGTAGATAATCTGCAGCTGAATGAATTACACTAATTTTGGTGCTTGCATATTCATGCTATGAAAATAGTTCTTGTAACAGATTTCTTCATTGTCTGCAGGTGCCACAGCGTGGTTAGAAGTAGAGTTAATTGCCCTCTAGGACTTGTGGGAATTCACAGGGCCATTGAATTTCCTTGTTTTCTGGAAGAGTATTCATAATTTGTGTAGGGAAGCCAAAACACTCATAATTAAATTATCACAACTGCAAACACTTAACTTATGAAAAGATATTCAAAATACAGATAGGGATCTCTTACTGTTTTTAATACCAGAATTTTATTTTTATCCACCTTGCAATCAATACACAATTATATTCAAATTTAATGTCACTTGGTAAAACGAAGTATTGATTATATCATTAAAATGGAACAATATGCATATCTACTACACTTTCCACTGCAGTGGGATTATATCGCTTTGTAAAGTTAATTAGAAGAGATGTGCTCCCTCACGGAGCATATTAAAAATAAGGTATTTGATTTGTTTCACCAGGAGATTCATTATTGGATCTCTGCAAAAAGGGAAATTAATCATCAAAAGGCACATACTATTTTTATCTTGATGCAATGTTCATAGCTACAATGCAGGATTCATTTGAGAAAAGGCAAGTGCTAATTCTTTGGAATTTGCATTTGTCAGTGATAAAAAGATAAACTTGAGTCGTCTCTATGAAAATGGGTACACTGTGAGATGACAAAGTTAATGAAATAAATCAAATGCATGAGCTTAAATGTCACAAATTTTCCTTTCAACGAGAGTATCAAAATGTACATAAAGAGAAAAATGAAAGGGAGAAAATACAGGATAGGACACAGTTCTTTTGTAAAATGGAAGGCATCAAAGGATTCGGGGGACAAAAGACGGTGCAGGTTTACAAAAGACTGAGAGGGGTTTTAACATGATGCAAGACCCCACAATGAATATAATCTTGTGCTTTGTAAATATGTATCTATGAACTTAAAATAAATACATGGTCTACTTTTATATAAAATCCTTTCCTACTTCTTCATGGCTCATTCTCCTTGTCTTAGATTGCTTTCTGAATGACTCTGAATTTTATTTTTCAGTTCAGTAACAGCAAGTCGTTTAAGGATTGTTAGTAGATAAATGTGGTAAGCAGAAGGACAATAAGAAAATGTTTTACTATTAAAGCAATAAAAATATTAAGATATAAAATGTCTAGGGGTTTATGTGCAAATAGGAAATTGAATCGGTGTCAAATCCTAACTTGGGAAACCAAACCCTTTTTTATGAAAATGGAACACTAGAATTTGGAAAGGCAAAAAACATTACTTCATAATTAAATAAAACAATGTTGTATTTTGGTGGTGTTGTTGAAATGACACAGATTGAGGCGACAAGGTATGGAGCAGTACTTGTCTCTATGCTAGCGGTGAAAAGATGTAACTGGATAAAAAACAAGGAATAATATGGGAGAGACCAGAATAAATGAGCTGTAATTCTCATGGCAGTAAATTTGAAAGGTATGCAAACAATGACTTTGTAGGATTCATAAATAGAATTCTTCCGATCTTTTAAATCTGTAAATCTCTCTGGTAATAATGTGGGAAGTAAAAGAAATAAGAAAGGAAGGGCATCAATATCTTGGACAGCTAGATATATTTAAAATCATCAATTTTTGGTTATCAATATCATAGACAAAATTTCTTGTGTTTATTTCTCATGATAACACATTATTAATGTTATGTTACAGCATGTTAATTATTGTGATTAATGTGGTTAGTGTCTTAATGCATTAATAGGGCTGCCACAACACAATGAATTTTATTGGCATAAGTGATAACACCATTTTCTAAATGTGTGTGTGATATGTAGTGTCTCTAACCTTGTAGAAGTTGAGCTGTAAAACTAAAATTTTATATTACTTTCAAGAGAACTTAAATGCATACATTATATAAATAAACACATATCATTTGACTCAGTTACTCTTCTCTCCTTGCTGGGACAAATATCCGGTACCCACATTGAAAGAAGGAAAGGCTTACTTAGCTCACAGTTACTGGAGTTTCAGTCCATACTCAGTTGGACCCTACACAGAGTGGCACAGAGTGGAGAGCAACCTTTCATGGCGGTGACAAAGAGCAAGGGCAAAATGGAGGAGTAGCAGCAACAATGACAACAGAGGGGAAGTCTGTCTCTCTTAAATTGAATTCTGCCCCTGGCTAGGGGAAGTACTCACACCCATAATCCCAGCAGTACTAAACCCCATAGTCCCATTCCTGAACATGAATTAATCACAGACTCTACAAGTCCAGTCGGTGCCCTACAGCTGCATGAGGCTTTGGAGGACAACAGAACACAAACCATAACAAACATATTTGTCGTAATTTTTGACCATGCAGTTTCCTATTTTTCTACATCAGCATGTATAAAATATAGAATATATATATATATATATATACATATATATATGTATATATATATATATATATATAAGATTTTCATTATAAAAATAACCTCAAGTGTAAATTATGTGCCTTAAAGTAAAACTGAGTAACATGGAGGTTTTCAATTTTCACCGTGGGTAGCATTTTGTTTGGAAACTACTGCTAACCTCTGTGTACTACAGTGAACACTCATAAGTTAGTGTTATACAAAGAACCTACTGCATTGTTATAAAACAATCTAAACTATAGAAAATCCATACACAACACAGTTTGATCTCAAATTAGCACAAATCTCTCTCATAAAAGACTGTACATTACTGTTTACTCTAATTTAAAATACATATATTTATTATTCACTTGTTTTTTATATGACCTTTTCTTCAGAGCCCACTGGATTTTTAAAAGAAAATAATATTATTACATTATCAATTGTTCTTTGTAATTGCAAAACCATATATCTCTTTTTAAGACATTTTGTAATTTAAGGCAAGCATTTTACCACATTATTTTTGTAATTAATTTTTATTGAGTTAAGACTCACCATGTTACTTAGAGTACTAAATTAAAATATTGGTTTGACTTAAAAAAATTAGAGATGGTCTATTAAAATGTACTTTTGATTCTACCAGAAATGTACTATACTCACTGGCTCCATTATATCTTGATTGGTCTCTCATTAGGAGAATCTAAAAGATTTTTATGCAATTTTTATACTAGTATAAGAAAAATGCACTACAATACCTTTCAGCTTATACCATGATACAATATGGTTCTCATCTCAAAATGAAAGTTGTTATTTCCCTATGCTCAATATTACCTTTCCACAAAACTCAGTTTCATAATTGTGTAGATTTAATCATTCAAAACTAATGACTAGAAGTTCACTACAAAATAGTCAAATAAGCCGGGCGTGGTGGCGCACGCCTGTAATCCCAGCACTCGGGAGGCTGAGGCAGGAGGATCGGTGCGAGTTCGAGACGAGCCTGGGCTACCAAAGTGAGCTCAAGGCCAGCCTGAACTGCATAGCGAGACACTGTCTCAGAAAGACAAAAAAAAAAAAAAAGTCAAATAAGTTAAATAATTATTTATTTTACATAACAGTGTATTTTTTTATTTATAAGAAATGATGTTGTCCATGTCATGTTCTATCTAGTTTCTTTTATAAATAAATTAATTCTACTGGAATTCTAAATTATGCATGTGTGTAAATATACAACAGCTGTGTATGTATGCCTGCAAGATGTTTTATATAGTTTTAATATGAGCTACTTAACAATGAGTGCTATTGGTTCCTCAATTTCACTCCACTTTGCCAATTTAAACGAGTAATAACATGGCCATTTTTCACACAAAATCTAATCTTCCCTCTCACTTCAAATTGACATCCTAACTTGTTTTCTAGCAGAGTGTGTATTCTTACATTTCTGTGTGGCCACTACTGCTAGGCACTGAAGGGAATTTCAGTATGAAAACTATCGCAGAAATATAAAAGTGTATAACAATATTATATAATATAATATAATCAATATTCATTTATTTTTTTTATTTAGTGAGTCTAATATTAGCATGATTCTATCCCTTATCAAGTGCTATAAAAACCAGGGTTCCTGGTTCCTTTCCCTGTCTAACCAGAGAAGATTTTCATGTTCTGGGTGAGAGAAGATTTTCAAGCAAAATTTCTGAGTCACAGTTGAATTTCTGTATCTAATGACTTGTATTTACACTGTCTCATATTCCCTTCTGTGAAGTATTTACTAAAGAAGAGAAAATGTCTGGAAAATATGTCTAAGCCATCATTTTCACCAGCAGTCCATCGTACATTGGCTCCTTGCGATCTAGTGTTGTTTACAGTTTTCTCAATGCCAAACCAATCTCTTCATGCATAGTGACACAGCTAGCCCCAGTGTTTCACATAAAGTATTCTAAGTTATTCCTCACTTTTTCACATTCACAGTTTCATAATGTATACAAACAACAGGAAGATAATATACCCATTGGTGGATTAGTGAATGACAGACATTTTATGGATATTAAAATATATTACTGTCTTTTTTCACAGGCTGATAACTTGTTTAACTATGTAATATCATTTGATTACAGGAAAAAAAAATGACTGAACTCCTTAAAGGTTTTTGAGATAGTTACATTTTTTTCAGTTATTTAAAGCCAAATATTAATGCCATGTTTGATGTTTGTGTATAATTTTTATTATAACTACTTACTGCCTTTTCAAAATCCCATGAAATTAAGAAGCTTGTTTCCAAACTCAAACAAATCCAAATTGCAAGACAATTGTTGCAAGACCATAAGCTTTACGGTCTGAGAAGCTTAGAATTCCTAGTTTAATATGCCTCTGACAATACTGTAGTACCCTGCTACTGTTGCCACTGTGTTGCAGATACTTATTGCCATGATAATATAGAGATAAATGCAACTTTGTTCTATCCATGAATTTCTTTTCTCATATGTGTGTTTACTTTGGAAAACCAAAAGCAATATTTTTGCAGCACAATTCATTAAGATGTATTAACCTATGGTTTTCATTGTTTGTGTGAATCCAAACTATTTCAAACATATATTTTTTTACTCATTTTCCCAAACGTAAACAAATGAAAGAGGGGCTAGGGATATTGGCCAGAGGTGCAATGCCTACCTGGCAAGCACACAAAGTCATGAGTTCAATTCTAGACTCCAAAAACTATAAAATTAAAAACAGAAACATTAAATCAGTCTTTCTTGAAATTCATCTGACCTTTGATTTTATACCAACAAATTATACTAAAGTGATGAAGGCATATTAATTTATGAAGGGTTTACTTATTAGTTATTATCAATAAGTCATGTGATAATCCAGAATTTAAATCATTAAAAAATATATATTTGAGTGTATCCTATTAGTTTGGCTGACAAGATTTCCATACTTTTCCACTGTAATAAAACTTGTTATAATTACTTTGCCCAGTTTATAACCTCAGCACGGCAGGAAACTCAAGGTGAGCCCAAGAGTTCCTCTGAGATTTCTGGACTTAGTGTGGAGAGATGAGCCCTCAGCTACTAGATGGGAAAGAGACCGGAGCGTTAAATTTAGGGAGCAGCCACATTTTCTCACTTTTCTAATGCAAGTTTCACACTTCTTTTGTGTGGAGAAAGATGGGGAAGATACAATCATGTACAGAAGCATAGTGAAGAAGTACACTGGGGGCCCGGCAGGATGGCTCAGTGGTCTTAAGCGCCTGCTTGGGAAAGCGTGGGCAGCTACAGGGACCGCGGTTCGATCCCCGGCACCACATGCTGCGCCAGCCCTGCCCTCAGGTCAGGCTGAGCCGGTCATAAAAATGAGTGAATAAACAAAGGTTCTGAAACAAGAAAAAAAAAATTAATAAAAAAAGAAGTACACTGAATACATTTATTTATTTATTTATTTTGCAGCCAAGCAAGTGCTTATTCTACTGAGCTATGTCCCCAGACTCTTTGAATACCTTTATTCTGATATTTAAACCTCTGGCTTAAGGTGGCTGTTCTTAACCTCACAAGCTATCATAGTTTTCTTAATATATATTTTTCATTTATTGTTAACTATGATTCTGATTCAAATTTTACAAAAAATTCTAATGCAAATATTCTCTTGTCAATATACTTGAAGTGCTGTTAGATATTGAAAGATTATGTTTTATGTCCACATGAATATAACATCAACTCCTTGATATTTACTACATATTAAATTTAATTGCTTATGTGTTAAAGTATACTCTCCTGAAAGATACAAAGTAAATGATTAAAATTAAAGCATAGTCAAACGATTGATTTTATGATTCATATATAATTTTGAGGAATAACTTCTTTTTAGAGTATATTTATTGGGTGTTGGATACAACTTTGAAAAATGATAACAGTGACTTTTGTTACCTCCAAAATAAAGAAATATCTAGCTCCATCTTCAAAACTCACATTATAGTTTAAAGAAATATTTATTTTTAGCCAAATTTATGTGCATTTACCTTTTTATTGACTAATCCATATTTCAGACTTTCCATAATGTTCACTGAGTCTCTTCATATCTTAAGACACTTATAATTTAATTGTTTTATTTATGTGTATTTTTACTCATATTTAACTTTTTTTAAAAGAATGCAGTATTGGTTAAGAAGAGTAAGAGGATAGACTCAGTTAATTCTAAAATATCATAACCATTTATGTTCAATATATGTATGTAATATAACAATCTGTTCATATATTTTAGTTCTCATAAAAGGCAGCTTTGTATATTATTATTATTATTATTATTATTATTATTATTATTATTATTATTATCTTTTGGAGACATGGTCCCATTTTGCAGTTCAAGCTGGCCTTGAGCTCACTTTTGTAGCCTAGGCTGGCCTCAAACTTGCACTGATCCTCTTGCCTCAGCCTCCCAAGTGATGGGATTACAGGTGTGCGCCCCCACACCTGACTGGCAGCTTCATATTTAATATTCATCTTGTAGGTAAAGAAACTGCCCAATAACTTAGGCATACACCACTGGAACTAGGTTTAAAATAAGTATTTTAACTCCAAAGTATAAGTTCTTAAATACTGATTTATTAAATTTCTGAGGTAAGTTTTCCAGAGTTAGAAAACTTTGGCTTTAGTCTTGACCCAATGGTTTAAGCCAAGTCAGTTCCTCCTTTGTGAACTATCTGGTAATGTGTTTCATTTTCACAACATGGAAAGGACAAAATGAAGTGCTACTTGGAGAGTATATTTTACATGTTAGTAATGAGTATTAATTAGTGTACATATGAGCATATTCCACTTATACAATACCAAAGTTCTTCATTTTGGTTTGGGTTACCAGTTCTAATAGCTTAAACTATTGGCAAATGTTGACAATAATTAGAACTCTAAAACTTACATTCCATTCAATATTTGAATCTTTCCATATATGTAAATTTAGTCTTCAGTTTTGTGAGTTAGGGTCAATACACTGTTTAGATTTTCTTGTTTGTTTTACTCACTATAATATTCCAACTACTTTAAAATCAGAAAAAAAAAGGAGTTTACTCAATACATGGACATTCTCACATATTTTTCAGGATTGATTAAAGCAAAAAAAAAAATGATTTAACTCATTCTTATCCATTATGGTTTAAAGAGAAGCCCCATTAGGACCTCTTTATTATTCATAAATGTCTTCAGCTGTGAATGAAAAAAGTTCTATCAATTTACAATGAACTACAAACCAGGGTCATTTTGTAATTCATAGTTCTCTAATTTACATTAATACATGTTAATACATGGGAATTTCTTAGGTAACCAATTTTTAGTTTTCTTTCTTTCTTTCTTTCTTTTTTTTTTTTTTTTTCCGGAACCAGTGATTGCACTCAGGCCCTTCTGCTTGCCAGACAAGCACTTATTCTACTGAGCTATCTCCTTAGCCTCTAGGTAACCAAATTGTGTAAAGTACATTTCTACTTTTATTTTACTTTTGTCTTGCTACTACTAACCCATCAGGAGTACATGTAACAAAAGCTAGTACCGTGTAGGCATAGACAAGAATTCCTCTGCAGGGCTGTGGAATAGCTCAGCAGTCTAAGCAAGTGCCTCCATACCACATGCTATACCAGTCCTAAAAATCAGGATGCACTATGCCAGCCTCAAAGCCAGGAGTGGGGGCTGGGGAGATAGCCCAGTAGAATAAGTGCTTGTCTGGCAAGCTTAAGGTCCTGAGATCAGTCCCTACTTCCGCAAAAAACAAAACAAAATGGGAGTGGTGGCTCATGTCTGCAATCCCAGTGCTGTGGAGGCTGAGACAAGAGGATCAATATGAGTTCAAACTGCAGAATGAGATCCTGTACCAAATAAATATTTTTTTAAGAAATTGAAAAAAAATTCATATGCAGTCTTTCTTAATTAAGGGGAAAGGAAGATAATATGAAAACATTTGTGTGTGTTTTTGTGCTTTAAACACAAAGCAATGGAGTTGTATTTGTGTTGTCCAAATCATTCTAAACAGTGAATTTGAATTTGTTTTTATTTGCTTATGTGATCCAGAAATAAATCATGAGGCAAAATCAATAGCCACCACTGAGATAGGGTATGTTTCATTGCAAATTCTTGATGACTGTGAAGATTCAAGTGTAAGAGAGACAAATGCACTCATTTGACAGTTTTCTAGCTGAATAGAGTTGCTGCACGATCAACCTGAAAGGAGAAAAAAGGAAGAGAGTGACTAAAAGGTCCTTATATTTTGTCCATCCTTTCTCCTTTCTTACAAAATTCCTTCTTCTTTCCTTTTTTTCTTTCTCTTATATATATTTTTTTGGAATAGGTAGGTGGAGCTATGTTTTCATAATTCAATATTTTATGTGTTCAATAAATGAAACTCCTTTGTGTTCTTAAGAAGATATTAAAGTATGTTGCATGCAGAATTACAGCTTGATTTAGGATGAGTCCATCAGAATACTGTGATACTGAAATCCAAAAGAGAGGTTGACAAAAACCAACATAGGCCATATCTTGCAAAGACAAAACTGATAAAATATTTGCGCAAAGTGCACACTGAAGACTGAATTGGGATGTAAGGAAAGACAAGTATATGAGGGTGCGCTATCGTAGTACTCAGTTACCTCAAGGAAGAGCTTAACTGTTTATTGATGGTGATATTTAAGATATAAACAAGAAGTATCTTCACAATGTAAAAGCAAGTGAGTGAAATTCAAACATTCCAGTAGTGTTAGGGGATCATGGAAGAGGGGGGAAAGAAAGGGAGAAAAAGGAAAGAGAAAAGTTGTAAGTGAAGTGGAGGATGAGGGATGGTGAGGATTTATAGCATTATGGCCAATTTTTGCCTGATTATTCCATTTAATCCCTTCATCTTTAATGGATAGTTCTATTATTTCCAATTTATTACTGACAAGAACAACGTGACACATGTAAAATTGATTTTCAAAATTCTTACAGCTAAATCCCGAAGCCTAGGCTCAGATAGACTATCATATGACAGAAAATGGAGTAGTTTCAGTTTTGCTGTTTATAAAATGTACAATGTGCTCTGAGCATTTGCAAGTCTTACTTGGCCTGAAGCTATAGTTAAAGTGTAATGGGCAGTGTGATTGAAAGCATGAAAAGGAAGCAGTTTTGTAAATAAGCTTGGTATTTAAGTTCAATTTAATTTAGTATTACTATGGTCTGGTTAGTTGAGGTCAGGTAGTACACAAGTAAGAATTTCAGGAAGGTTAGTTACATATATATATATATATATATATATATATATATATATATATGTATGTATAGTTATATATAGTTATATATAGTTATATATATAGTTATATATATGGATAACAATTTTGTGTTATACATATATATGTATATAGTTATATATATATATATATATATATGAATAACAATTTTGTGTTATTGTGGAACTTTGTCTACAATAACTATGAAAATTAATGTTAGCATGGTATTCAAACAGTCATGAAGAATGTATAATGTTTCACTTAAAAAGTAAAATTTTATTCACATCACTTTATGTCTAATTTTAAGCACTTATTCACATAGTTACACAACAATTAGCAAAACTCAAAATGGTATGACATAAAGGCAAGATAAATCACACAATGAAAGACAACCTAGACATACTGCATATATTGACAAAGAAACATAAATTTAATAATTTATGCAAAGCACTTGAAGAATGCTCGCTGGACTATATGTACATTATTATTCTGCATAGTTTTAAACACATATATAATTTATATATTTTATACATGTACATTATATGTATAAATATATAATACATTATTACCTATAGTAAATGTGGCTGACCAAATACAAAATATTTTATTTGGATAGATATATAATGTGTGTCAGCTTTAATATTAGAAAATGTCTTGAAAATGAAAAGGCTACATTATTTAGAAACATTTATTGATTGATTGATTGATTGATTGATTGATTGAGAGGGAGGGCCTCACTATGCAATTTGGGCTGGCCCTCTGCACACTTTTGAAGCCCCCAGGCTGATCTTGAACTCCCAGCAATCCTCTTTTCTCAGCCTCCAGTGTGCTGTGATTACAGGTGGGCACCATCACTCATGGTTCAAGGATTTTTTTTTCTTTTTCTGGTACTGAGGACTGAACTTCAGAGCTTGCACTTACCAAGCAGGCCCTCAAATCACTGTACTATCTCGTTGGCCCTATGTGCATTTTAAACACCATGTATGACAATAATTTTTTTCCGTTTACTGAAAGCTTTTCATTTACTGAGGTTTTAAGTTCTCTAGTCCCAGCCAATTATTTTTATGAAAAATAAACACTATCACCTTAACCTGTACTGTTATCATAAATGTTTGCTTTTGCTTTGTGCCCTGAGGTTGAATGGCACTACACAGTCCAGACTTCTTTTTTCTTGCCTCAGCCTCAGGTGTCTGCACCAAACTTCATCGCTGGTCTCATAGTAATACTTCTTATATGTAAAAACTCATATTGAACAATGTTCTCTAGTCTGCAAAATAATTTATTTTTCCTCCTTCCCATTAAGTTTTTTTTTTTCAAAGTCCCACTATGCAACTCTGACGCATAATGATCCTAATGTTTCCTGCCTCCCAAGTGCTGGGATTACAGGCATGTGCCACTATGCCCGGACTCTTCTCATTAAGTTTTAAGTCACCAAAAAAGACACACAAGTGCCAAACATAGCTACTCTGGGAGAGTAAGGACCATCTTCCCTCTCATTCCATGTTCAGGCCTCCCGAGTGAGCTACAGAATGTCTGCACCCTACTACCCACTGTCCACTGTGATGATCCAGGAGCCTACTGATGATCAAGCCAGGCTGGCATTTCTAACAAGAGTATTGACACCCGCGATATTAGCAAAGAAATGCCTGGAGGAAAATAAATATAATTTGTTCAGAAAATATCAGCTAGGGAAAGAAGGGACAGAAATCCTGGTGACATTTCCCCTTGACCCTAGTCCAATTCTTGGCCCTGCTGCATTTCTGCTTTAACAAGAGTTAGATTTTAGCTCCTTGGTGGGCTCTGTCATTCAATTTGTGGATTATTTGTCTGATGCTATGTATTCTGCTAATGTCACTAGAAACACAAAATGAAAAGAAATGCTTACCCTATACCAAAGCTTATATGAATGTAAAGAGCCCAAGATTATGTAACATCAGCCAGAGGAAGGATACTTTTAAAATAATAAGTAAAATACACTTAGTCTTTAAAAAATAAAATCTATTCTGAACAGAATGCTTAAAATTCTGAAGTTCAGCCTACTTCAGAACACCCCAGGTTGTAAAATACTAATGTTGCAAAGTAAGTGAAGCTCATCTCTAATGCATAGAAGTCAATAGATTAGCATTTTAAGTATGGGATGACAGCATGATTGTAGTAAACATCTGTAAAATTATTCTTTTCATCTACATTAACTCGCTAAATGACTGCCATGCAAATAGCCCCAAACCATAAATATAAAAGCATTCAGAAATCATTAGTAAATTAGAACTTGGTTACCTGAATTAAAATCAAAAAAGAAATTAAGTGTGTTGATGCATAACCCACAGTGCCAGAATATAATGAGAAGGTAGAGGTTAGTGGAAACTAAGACATTTCTGTGTCCAAGGAGAATTTCTGAGAATGAGTGCATGCTGATTTTAGTGGTATTTAGAAAGAGATTGATGTGTATCACTGTGCTGTAAAAGAATGCTTCACATGCTGCGACACAGTAGTTACTTCTGAATTTCTGCCTATGGATAGGGGTTCATACATTAAGATTGTTGTGCTATACCAGCACCATAGCTATAGTAACCAACTTGCTGAGAAATTGATGTCAAGAGTTGGAAAATGAATGAAAAACAGGGCTGGCTGGGTAAATAAATATCGATGTGGCACTATTTCTATGCACTAGAAGAACCTGTCAGATATTGTTTGAGATCAAATCCTTTGCAGATTGAAGTGGTGTGAACCTTGCTTCATTTTAAATCAGTAATTTTAATAAGGAGTGCCTAGGGTGAGGATTCACAAAGATAATTCATTTCAATATTTATTTTATTTCGTACTTTTATTTCATGTTTACCTGTTTCACCTACTTAAGAATTTTAAAACTAACTTGGAAACAGAAAAAAATATTATTCATGAAATTTGAAAATTTCTTCTTATCTCAAATTAGGTCTCAAGACAAATAACGCATACTGTGTGAAACAAAGATATTAACGAAAATTGGTGGACGCAGCACGTATTCTGCATCAGGCACACCGCTAAACTTATTGAATTTATTATCTCATTCATCTCATCTTCAACAGACGTATGAAGAGCATACTATCATTATTCCCATCTACCAGGCAGGAAGTATTGTTTCAGTGTTGAATTTTCCTCAAACTGCAATGTCAGACATCTTGGAAGATCCTTAGATTGAATTTCACTCACAATATTCTTAACTATCATGTACACAATTTTAAAAAAGAGAACCTATTTATCCAGGCTGAACTTGATGCATCAAGAATTTCAAATTACTTGACTGAAGCCAGACGTGGTGGCGGACACCTGTAATCCCAGCACTTGGTAGGCTGAGGCAGGAGGATTGGTGCGAGTTCGAGACCAGCCTGGGCTACAAAAGTGAGCTCAAGGCCAGCCTCAATTGCATAGCGAGACCCTGTGTCAAAAAGACAAAAAAAAAAAAAAAAGTGAGCTCAAGGTCAGCCTGAGCTATACAACAAGACCCTGTCTCAAAAAGACAGAAAGTATATAAAAATAAAAAAAAAAAAATTACTTGACTGAGTCATTTATTCCCAAATATGCTCACTTGATGAACACCATTGCTCCTTCTGTACCTACACTTTATGTTTTATCTTCAGTCCTTCTGAGAGGTTCATGAAGAAACATCTGAGAAATTCCCAGAAAGCAAAATAAAATCAATTCAATTAATTGGTTTGGTGATGCCTTTCCTCTGTGGTTGTACTTTATTGTTGTTGTTTTAATTCTACAACTGCCTTACATTCTAACAAACATGTCTCACTATCTCATAGACGAGGGTGCCCCATCCCCAAGCCATTCTAGGCCATCAGCTGGAGGTGAATGGGAGACAAGGGAGTGAAGCATCACTTGCACTTAGAGCTGTTCCCCATCCTTTTCACTACTCACTGAGTTCTGCCTCCTAACACACAATAGTTGCATTTTATTTTCACAAGAGCATAAAACTCACTGTGAATTGTACATGCAAGGGATCTAGGTTCCATGCATCTTAGGAAAGTCAGATCTCTAATGATCTGAGGCAAAGCTAAGATGGCGAAGTGGTACTGGGGCATAGGTATGAATGGAGAGGAACATCAGCGCCAAGGCTTACACAGGGACCAGATGAGTCAACTGTTCAGAGAATCCTATCAAAATCTTTTCAGTGAGTGAGAAGTTACATGCCAGCCAGCTTTAGAGTAGCAAGTGAGTTGATGCATTTCAATTGCATATCTCCATCTGGTGACAAGCTTAAATTAGAGTCTAACACCTATTTTAGTATCAACGTGACCCGCATGTTACTTTCGCTACCACTTCCATCCACGTTTCTTTCTGGTACAGTGCCCATGTCTCCATCATAGCTTTAGTAAGCCACAAGCCAAATCTGGTCAAAATGGATTTAAAAAAAAGTAAAAAGAAAGTCACAGGAGAACGGCTTTGAAAAGGCAGAAAGACTCAAAGATAAGCAAGCAAAAGACTAAGAGGTCAAAAATATGAAAGCTACATTTAGAAAGAAATGACAAGAATTGTACTGAACTACAGGTTCAGTGCAACGAACTATTTGCATCTCCAAGCCAGCTTTGTGTCACATGAAGTGACCATCTATCCAACAAAGTCATGAAAATGTCAAAATTGCTTCAGTATGCAGAGATCATGCATCCTACTTAATGAATACTTTTAGAAATTTTTAAAAGAATAAAGGCATGAATGCAAAAAAAAGCAATTATTAAAATATACTGTTATCAAATATTTCTACATTAAAACCATAATTCTTAGTGGTTAATAGTAGAGGTAAAGTTAAGATCTCCTTTACTACTGGTGAAGAGTTCATCTTGCCTCTTTTTTCAAAACCGTTTTTCACAAACTTTTTAATTTTTTTTTCTTATTTCAGAACTTTTGTTTGTTTGTTTATTTCTTTTTATTTTTATGGCTGGCTCAGCCTGCCCTGAGGGCAAGGCTGGCGCAGCATGTGGTGCCAGGGATCGAACCGCGGTCCCTGCAGCCGCCTAAGCTTTCCTAAGCAGGCACTTTAGACCACTGAGCCATCCTGCTGGGCCGCTATTAGCATTTTAGCTCACAGGTGGCATTTTTTCTTGTTTCAGTGAGCTCCATAGCTAGAGGAAATGACAAAATAGCAGGGAATATCAAGACACCAACAGTAGAGAGAATGAATAAGCCACCATGACACAAAATCCAAGTTGATTAAACCACCTGTAGTTACAAGAGGGGAATGCTGTTATAGCTGTATTTTTCAGAAGGATGCCTGTGAATGGATGCTATGTGCACTTTTCTGCCAAGTCAAAACATCTGTGGAACCATTCACAGCTTTGTATAATTACTTATCAGGAAACCAGAATCAGTCATTCTGTGTCAGTCTACACGTGGGCAGAGGTCCTGATATGACTAATGGGTGGTTTTCTATTTTGACTACTTAGGCCAAAGAGATTGTTTGTGACTGTGATTCTGTGTACTGAGTATTTGTAGAAAAATGGTGGCTATTCTAAAAATGAAGTTGAGTTTAATGTTTTGTAGAATGAAAATAAAACTGTCACCACATTAAAGTAGGCACTCTAAAATGACATTTTTAGCGCCGGGCGTGGTGGCGCACGCTTGTAATCCCAGCACTCGGGAGGCTGAGGCAGGAGGATTGGTGCAAGTTCGAGACCAGCCTGGGCTACAAAAGTGAGCTCAGGACCAGCCTCAACTGCACAGCAAGACCCTGTCTCAAAAAGACAAAAATAAATAAATAAATAAATAAATAAAAATAAAATAAAATGACATTTTTTCTCACAATTGTGTGACAAAATATAGTTATTATTAGCAACATATCATTGACAAAATTCCCTATGATGAACATAAGATACATATAGGTACAAACCCCTGTAATGCATATACAATTATCTCAATAAACTTAATTGGAAAGAGGAGAAATAATAAATAAGCAACATATTCAACCTGCTCAATAAAATCCATCTCCTGTTTCACCACAGAAACATAACTGTGTTTAAAAGAGCATATAAAGAAGTTGCTTGCAAAGCTAAATTGGAATTATGAGGCCATGATTTATTATTGTGAGTTTGATGTTTCAAACATGCACTGCCATTTTGAAAGACACTGGGTCAGTGTCTTTTTTACCCCAGGTTGGTCACCTATCTGAGCTTTCAAAACATTTGAGAATTACTTCCCAACATCAAGTGGCCTCAGTACTGAGAAGAAATAAATCAGTGACTCACCTTTCACTAAGCTGATTACTCAGCTGTTTCTGATCTCGAAGAATTGAGTGCTTGAAATGGCAAATGAAAGCAACTCTAAAAGTATTTGAGGGCAAATTCATAAATTTTTATGTTATTTGTTAAAACCAAAGTGATGCTAAGACTGCCATATGCACACTGCACAACCTACTTACTTCTCAGCATTCTATCTTTGTGATGCAGGGTTGGGTGAAGTGTCACCAAATAAAGCACACATGCAGAGCAGACAGGGCAGAAGCAACACATGCAGCTGTCATTATTTCTGAGATGGAACCACCCAGTGTGGTTGCAGAGCATTTGGTGTAGGTAATTGTATAACTGCAAGACAACAAGCTCACAGCTCCCACTGATTTTTGCATTTTAGTGAGTTACATAATTATTTTAAAATGCGGTATATTGCAGTAATGATAGAAATAAAGCATATAATGATGGTAATGTACTTTAGACATTGTGCTCCCCCCAAGTGTGAAAAAAATTTCAATAAATTCAAAATCTGGTGACAAAATGTTTGGATGATT
Organism: Myocastor coypus; assembly: GCA_004027025.1. Lineage (NCBI taxonomy): Eukaryota > Metazoa > Chordata > Mammalia > Rodentia > Myocastoridae > Myocastor > Myocastor coypus. Next base: position 56,070 of record PVJA010004336.1, read on the forward strand.
GTTGTAGATGGTAAGATTGTGGACCGAAGCCAAGAGTATTTGTCAGTTGTCCCGCATATGTATATATGATTCTTGGTAAACTATCAATTATCACAAATTGTCTGATGAATGAATGAATACAGGAATGGAGTGTATCCTTGATTTATCTACTATCATTCTTGCTTGTCCAATACTTCATCTGACTTTGTTCGAAATTATGCCATGGCACTTAAATCTTTCTTGTTATCTTACAGCAACTTCAGGCTGATTTGCTATTAACTGTTACAGTGATATAGAGTCATGCAACTGAAAGAAAATTTTTTTATTTTTTTGTCTTATGGGAATCAAGATTATATCTTTTGTAAGATTATATAATTAACATTCCTAAAAATCAATTCCTCTTTTATATTATGGTGTTTTTTAATATTTGCCTTTCTACCCTATCTTATATGCTCCAGGAAGAAAATTCCATCATTTGCCAAAGTTTTGCATATAGAAACCACCAGACTATGAAATGAAAGTGGAACTCAACAGAAATAAAGAGAAAAAGGAAAACAATATATAGATAGACAATAGATTTAAAGAATGAAATATAAGAGAATGTTAGTACATGTTAATTTCCAATGAAAATAATTTAAAGTGGAGAAATTGTTAATTGATTAGGCTGCCTCAATAATAAGTCATAGTTAAAGTTTAAAAATATATCTTAGTGCCAGGGAGATAGCTCAATAGAATAATAAGTGCTTTCCGGGCAAGCATAGGGTCCTGAGTTGAAACCCCAACACTAAAAAAAAAATTGAGCCTTTATATGTTACTGCGCCCAGAGAAGATATATATCTATATATCTATATATCTATATATCTATATATCTATATACCTATATATCTATATATCTATATATCTATATATCTATATCCATATATCCATATATCCATATATCCATATATCCATATACCTATATATCTATATACATACTTGGATACCTCAACAGACAGAAAACTGCTATTACAGAATATTTGATATAGATAACTTTATAATGCTTTAGTTGACTATATAACCTCTATGAAAATATTAATAGAAAACTCTTTAAAAAAACTGAGCTAGGCATAGTGGTGTATGCATGTTATCCTATCTAGTAAGCAGAGGCAAGAAGATTGCAAGTTTCAGCCCTTCTTGGACATAAAGTAAAATTTTCTTTCAAAAAAAAAATTCAGAAGTAAAATATAGAACAGAATATAGAATAGCAGTAGAACCCTCATTAATTAATCTCCAGTATATAGAAAAAGCAAACAAATAAATTCACCCAGAAGAGAGACAGACAGACAGACAGACAGACAGACAGACAGACAGAGACAGAGACAGAGACAGATCTGAAAGTTTAAGGCAGAGATATAGGTGGCAGATCAGTTCTTTATAAAGCCAGCTTTGTGCAGACTTCTCTTTCTTTTGTGTCTCAGTGCCCTGTGTCTCGGAGGTGACCGGGTGGGCAGGTTCAAACGGGAACGCCTAGTGGAGCACTGACGTGTGGCAACGTTGGTGCAAGAGGCTCCTTCACTGCAGGCACCTTCCTGGGAGATGGTTTCTCATTTGTGAGTTAAGCAAACTCAGACTGCTGGAATCAAAACACAGGAGATGGCTCTTCCATAAGTGTCTTAGTTACTTTTTACTCGTTGCTGGGACAAATACCCAACACTCAAAAGGAAGGAAGGCAAAGTTTATTTAGCTCACAGTTTGTGGAGGTTTCAGTCCATATTTGGCTGGCACAAGGCTGAGTGGAACAGAGCAGAGATCATCCAGTTCATGGCAGCGGAACAGCAACAAAATGGTGGCAGAAATAGCCAACCAAACAGGGCAGCAGACAGCAACAGCAACAGCTTTAGTCTGTCTCTCTGTCACTCTTTATATTACATTCAGGATCTCCGCCTTTGGATATCTGCCCTAGACCATACCCACAGTCTCAGCCTTACTCAGACAGATAATCCCATCAGTACTAAAACACAATCCCAGGGATCATGAATTAAGTCTCAATCTATAGAAGCTACGCCCCATGATTGCAAGAGGCTTTGGGGAGACAACTAGCCATAAACCATAACAATAAGTCTGCATTGAGAAATACTTATTTCATTTTTATAATCAATACAAAACTAGGTCAATAGAATATTGACAGCAGACGATTACATTTTAAACTTTTGGGTTCCTCTAAAGATAACTGGGCCAGTCGTGGTGGCACACACCTGTAATCCCCACACTTGGAAGGCTGAGACAGGAGGATCGGTGGGAGTTTGAGGCCAGCCTGAGCTGCATAGTGAGACCCTGTCTCAAAAAGACAAAAAAATTAAATTAAATAAAAAAAATAAAGATGACTATGTATTCTCAGAGTGTGACTCTTAGGCTCCATATGTCAAAATTATTTGATTAAGAAATTCCTAGCTCAGGAGCTGACCAAATAGCCCAACAGACTAAAGTGTCTGCTTATGCAGATACAGAGGCCAGGGTTAGATCCCTGGAGTGCTGTGCTGGTCCTGTCCTCAGGGCACACTGAGCTGGCCACTGAGACTGGGCATGGTGGCCCATGCTTGTATTCCCAGAGCTTGGGAGGCTGACAACAAGAGAATCATTATGAGTCCAATCTAAGTTGCAAGACCCTGTAAACTGAATACATTAAAAATACATGAAAAAGAAAGGAAGGAAGGAAGAACGAATGAAAGAAAGAAAGAAAGAAAGAAAGAAAGAAAGAAAGAAAGAAAGAAAGAAAGACAGAAAGAAAGACAGAAGGAAAGAAAATTCCTAGCTGATTAGGGAAAGGACAGTTTGAGGTACATCTGGGTAGGCCATGGAGGTGTGACCCTGGGCAGGGCGGTGGCCACCCCTTTCCACTCTTGTACTGTACCACTTCCCATCTGACCTGACCAAACATTTTTTGCTCTTCTGTGCCCTTTGACTGTGAAGATTTCTTTCTTGGAGTGAGCTGGCAATCAGCAGGAAACTTTGAACTGCAAGCCAAATTGAACCTCTTCTCTTTTAACTGTGGTTGTCCAGTCTGGTATTAGAACAATGGCAAGCTGACTACAAGAAAGAACTGGTTCTGTTTGGAGAGTAGAGAGGGCCATGCTGCACTTCATTGTTTAGAAACATCAAGAAGCACTCATTGGTAACACAAAACTGCCAAAAAGTTTCCTACTGAATAATACTATCAGGTAACAAATTATAATACATATTTTATTAATACATTAATTTTACAAACATTTCTGATATTAATTTCCTACATTTGTAATTAAAATCTAAACTCTTGTGTTATTGAGTTAAAATATTAAGAGGAACATTTTCAAGAAAAGCATTCTAAAGGTAGTACATAAAAATGAAGGCATGATTCTTATGCAGTTTTTTTTTTTTTTTTTCTGTAGTATTATCACCAAAATGTATGGAGATGGCCTGGTCATTGCAGTCACCATTATCTAGTAGTAGTTTTTCAATCTTAGAACCATATTTGTTTCTCAATACTATGAAATGTCAATAAACAACGTGCTTCTTAGAAAGTGCTCGATATCATATACCTGGGAAGAGAGAAAAATGCAGGGAAATCTGGCCATGTCTAGCACTATCATATCACATTTGATGTTTATAAAATGTGTAAGGGGTACTAAAATAAAAAGTCAGTCATTTAAATGATATTTACTTGGGCAAATGTGAGGACTGTCATTAGCATAATGTGTAAATGTATGTGACTGTCATAAGTTAAGTGTGCTAAACAGTGACAGTGGTCCACTTCCTTGACTCCACACTGCCTTCAGCACAGGAGAAGCACACTTTGGATGGGTTGTGGAGGCGTGGCTTTGTGTGCAGGATCGGCCTCCTGACCCTCCTCTGGGCTGTTCTGCTGTACTCTGTTTCATGTGATAGTAAGTTGAGTAGTTTTCCTTTCTTCTAGGTCCTCCTGCTGTACAATTTCTGCTGAGGGGACACGGATATTTGATGGAACCCTCTGAAACTGAGCCAAAATAGTCCTCTGCTCCATAAACTGTCGATGTCAGGGGATTTATTCCAGTCATAAGACAGTAACAAATAATCAGAATCTTATAGGCATAGCATGAAATTAGTAACAAGTATAAAAAACAGATAATTACAGCACTGGGAATTTAGAAGTAGTTGGTTTCTAAATTAAATTTCATAGCAAAAGTCATTTGTTTCTGCTAGAATGTGCCAAACATATTGATGGTATTCATCATAGGGATTTTATAGTAATATATAATATACCTTATTTATTTTTCCCATTCCCCTCCGCTCCTTTCAATCTTCTTCCCTTTCCTATTTACAAAGATTTGTATCCATTTTTTCTTTCTGCTCCTTTTGTTAATCCAGTTTCTTTTCCTTCCCATCCCTTTCACCCACCCTTTGTTCTCCTTCCCATTTGAGCCAGGTATTCCTATTTCCTGATAGCTATTCTCTATTCTACAGCATATTTACTGTTCAGGCTTCCCACTCAATAAAATCATACAGTATTTGAAATTCTTGTCTAATTTATTTCACTTCATATTATTCTATCAATGTGAAGATGGCTATTTACTAACACTGTATTAATAGGACGCCTAAATTAAAATTGTATCATCTAAGAAGGGCTGATAACATCATCTGTTACTGAGTTATGGGAAATGATAACAGTAATTATCACAACAGCAATTATCATTGATTGTGAAATATCAGGAGTGTTTGGCACTAATAATTACTTCTGTATGTTCCTGAGAGGGCTCTACTAAGAGTGTTTCAAGACAGTAGGGTGGCCAGTGTTCTAACAGATATAAACTCATTCTATTTTAAACTGGAAGGAAAACAAAAACATAATCAAACTGCTAAATTTTACTTTTATAAATGATAACTATAAATGTACTCTGAAATACGTTAAGTAAGAAGAGAGATTACTAATGAACAATGGGAATAAAAAGGCAGGGAGACAGAAAAAAAATATAATAAGGGGTCAAAATAAGTGAAGCCAATGACGTTTGACTAATAAATACTAATAAAAAGCACACTAATGACTCATTACTATGTGAAGATGTGGCTATATTTATCACTTATGAATATTTCCGTTATGCAAATATTTATTTTTACTACATTTATATTTGGCAAAAACATAAGATAATTAAAACCTATGATAAAATATCATAAACAACTGTGATTCAGCATCACTCAGCACAGGGTGAGATGAGGTTAAGGATACTCAGTTTAGGAATAAAGAGGGCACAGGAAAGACACACTTTATAGAAAGGCTAGCTAGAACAGTTTCTTTTTAATCAGTGTGTATTTGCTGTATATAATGATTACACTCATCATTGAGCCTTAGTACATGGACAAACTCTTTTAGAAGGTAAAGTTTCAACCTGAAACCCAAATACATCACTCACTTGCAAAATTAGTCCTTTAGTAGATCTGATAGAGCGGATCACAGTGTATGTGCTGCAGGGACCAGCTCAGAGTTGATCTGAATTTTTTTTTTTTTTTTTTCAGTGTATTTGGTACAGGGTCTCCCTGTGCAGCTCAGACTCATAGTGATCGTCCTGTCATCAGCCTTTCCAGTTCTGGGATTACAGGTCTGCAGCACCACACCTGGTTATGGGGGCCTGCCTAGTGTGCCTGTGGTCAGGACCTGAGGTGCATATGGTATGAGGAATCAAAGCACAGTTCCCGGTCTCACCTAAGCAGGCACTTAGTCCACTGAGCTGTCTCGCTGGCCCTTGATCTGAATATCGAGGCATCTCCTTTTCTGTCAGAGCCATAGCACAACACAAAAGACTCATCTATGACAAAACAGCACAACATCTTCATCCATGTATAAAAACCTAGTTAAAAATGCTTGTGCAGTTTTCCTGATTTCAGAGCTTCTCTTGACATTGCTTTATTCCTGTCCACACTCTTGCATGTTATCTTCTTTGGCTCAGACAGAGAAGCTGTGGTTGCTAAAAAGATTAACACCCTAAACACAGCCAACTGCTTTGAAGTGGAACAAAAACAAAGATACCTTGAGGGAATCTTAGAAATCAGCAAAATCTCACACATAATAGAATCTGGGTGAAAGTGTAAATTTTCACTTGAGAAGACAGACCTTGGGCACTCTGTTTCTGAAGGCCTACTATTGATTTTCTAGGATTCTTTTCACCTTGGTAAGATAACCAGGTGCTCAGAGACTCTGAGATCATGCTCAAGGGGGCTTGGTAGAGAAGAAAGCAGGTTTAGCCGAGCAGCAGACCTTCTGCATGAGCTAGCAGCAGACCTTTGCTTGAGGCATGTGAGTTTGGTTTCACAGTTGTGCAGAAAGCAAGAGTTGCAGGGTCACAAAGGAGGATTCCATGGAAGTGTCAAAGGAAGGCCTAGAAGACAGTCCACAGAGTGAGTAGTACCTGCTAAAGCCCCTGAGGAACCAACTCGTGATGCCCTGAAAGCAAGCAAATTCACATAGCAGACACAAAAAGGTTAGATACGTCAGAAACATAGAACATGTGCGGAGAAAAACTGCAGGGAATGAGTAGAGATAATCTAGGAGGGAGACCATGCGTGCTACAACCAATAAGGCCAGAGGGGTGGAGTCTGTCCACCTTCTCGAACTCCTGTCATCCTCGTATACCCTGAAAGTCTGACGTACAGCTATAAGAACTAGTGTCTGCACTGTTAGGGTTTTGTCTGACTTTTGTCCTATTACTTTCTATCCTCTATTTCTCCCTTTTGTGTAATTTGATGTTATGGTTTATGTCTAGTTGTCCCCCCAAAGCCTCATGAAGTCACTGGCAGGGACTTTTAGAGTTTGAGACTTGATCCATGATCCCTGGGATTATGGGCTCTAGTACTGATGGGATTATGGGTTGAAGCACTTCTGGGATTATGGGTGTAGCCTAATGTGGGGGCTAAGGCAGAGAGCCTGAATGTAATATAAAGAGAGACAGAGAGACAGACTGTTGCTGCTGCTCTGCTGCCCTGATTGACTGGCTACCTCTGCCGCCATTTTGTTGCTGTTCCGCCGCCATGAACTGGATGCTCTCTGCTCTGTTCCACTCAGCCTTGGGCCAGCCGAATATGGACTGAAACCTCCACAAACTGTGAGCGAAATAAACCTTTCCTTCCTTCATCTTGAGTGTCTGGTATTTGTCCCAGCAATGAGTAAAAAGTAACTAAGACATTTGACTTTTAAATTGCGCAGAATTTCACAAGCAAGTGTTTGTATCTTCACAGAAGACTTTGGTTTGAACTTTTGAGCAATAGTGGAGCTGAAGAAACAGTAGGAAAGCAACTCATGCACTTGTTTCAGGAGCATCACATTAAGCATATTTATAGCCTAGTCATTTCCTCTAGTCAGAGTTTAAGTAAGGTTTAGGAAGCCTTGGGTATGACACTGACAAGAGCTTAGATTTGTGATGGTTAATCTGGACGGTCAAAGTTACTGGCTGACGCTACGTCTAGCAGACAAGTAATGAATCCCCCTGGCTGTGTGCCTGGGAGCATCAGGCAGCACCTGGCCACTGTCTCTGAACACTGGCTCCTTCCTCTAGTGCTCTTTCTACTCCTTTAATTCCTGGGAGCTGTGAAGTTATTAGTTTGTTCTGTCATATTTCTCCCTTGGACATAGCCAACCTCACACTTGGATTTCAGAAAGCTTCAGTTGATAAAGCCTTTATTCCTTTAAACTATGCACATCAGGAAAGGTTACCTGAGCAATGCAAAATGGAGGAACGCATTTCCAAACACAGTGCAAGATTTGGTCATAGCATTGTTTGTCATACGAACACTCTACTCATTATTTTGATAGTTTCAATTATGTTTTCTCTTCTGTAATGCCCTCTTTATACTCTTCATCCTACTACTCCCTGTCATTTAACACTCACCCTAGATAGGTTTTTCACCTTCCAGCCTTCAGTGACCACTTAAAACTTCATTGGCTCACCTAAAAATTATTTTCAATAAATGACATATAATTTTTCTTTCAATCACTTGTTCTATTAAATTTTTGATTGTGCCAATGTTAGAGCCAGAATACTGAAGGTACTACTTCAGTGCAAACCACTGAATGTAGGTACATCACATGCTGCAGTAAGGAAAATACAAATTCACTGAGCAGCACAGTATTTTTCTTTATAGAAACAGTGCATCAATGCAGGCAGAGCCCAGGAAGTAGAACCTTGGCGTGGCTGAGATCCGAGCTGAGGAACAAAAGAAGTCGTTGTGTAGTTTTGCAAAAGCAACAGCAGAAAAGAGAAGGCAAGATGATTCTGGAAGCCAGTTACCCAGACCTTCAAAGCCAGATTTCAAAGGGAAGGCTTATAGGCTGGTTTAAAGAAAACTATTGTGTCCAAAC
>PVJA010004336.1:64486-87195 GCA_004027025.1 Myocastor coypus
TTTTTTTTTTTTTTTTTTTTTTTTTTTTTTTTTTTTTTTTTTTTTTTTTTGTCTTTTTGAGACAGGGTCTCGCTATGCAGTTGAGGCTGGCCTTGAGCTCACTGTTGTAGCCCAGGCTGGTCTCGAACTCGCACCAATCCTCCTGCCTCAGCCTCCCGAGTGCTGGGATTACAGGCGTGAGCCACCACGCCCAGCTTATAATCACCATTTCTGATAGGAAAGATTTACAGCTACTGGTATGACCTTCCAAATTTCACACGAAAAAGTATCTGGCCATTTTAACAATAGTACTAAACAAGAAACATGATGTTCATGCTTACAAACTGACACTAGAATTAAGCTGAATAGATTAAATATGTATGTCATTGAATTCTCACCACACCTAATAATATGTTGCTGATTCTTTCTTCGCACTTACTTATTACACTTATCAGTTGCCCACATATTTATTTCTACTGCTATTGAGGAGTTAATGTGAAGTATTTTTGAAAATAGTCTTGTACAGTCTGTAATGTGGAAAAGCAAAAAAGAAATCACTGGCATATAAGCATTTATGACGTTAAGTATCTCATCTTTGTTATCAAATATTCATAGAAAGTTAAGTAGCTAATGATGCACTTCACTGAAACAATTTTTTGTTTCTTTGCTATGCTTTTATTTTTAAGTTGGCTAAGAGGACTAAGATAATCATTTAAAACTCTAGCAGAAATATTAACAGAAGCTCAATAACCAGACATTGCCAAATAGTTTGCTTATACAGGATTTAATTTTAGCATATTGAATTATTGAATTATTATTCTATAGCATGCTGCTGCTGTCAGAAAGTGCCAGCGAGTATATGCAATCAAACGTGGTAAATTTGTTTTCACTAGAAAGCTTTTCAACTGAATTTCTGTTCTACTTCTTAATCTCCTTATATGTAACCTCTAGAAACTGCACGAAGAGGGGAGGCACACAGACGGCCTGCTGGCTTCTTATTTCTTCTCCTGGGATTTTTCTGCTGCTTCCAACAAGCTTAAAATAATCTCTGCATAAACAAACCTATTCCTTTGTATTTCTTAGCGCTATCTATCAAGTCCATTTCAAGAGTATGGATATGAACAAATTAATCATATGGATTGAGACAGTCACTAAGACGTATGCCAGACTTGAATATTAATGCTGTAAGTCCTTGGCTTTTGTGAAAGCAAAATATGAAATGAGAACATCATAATAATTTTATACTCATAATAGGCTCTTAAACACTAACTAGTTTCAGTAAAACAAATAAATGAGTGGGAAAAATTAATCTGATTTTATAATAAATGTAACACATTTACTCAGCTATAAAATATCTGCTTTGATTTTTTATGCATATAATGTTAAAAAATTTAGAAGTATGTATTTAATTCTATCCATTGTACTGGAGCAAAAGTATGTAAGAGATTGAGAATATTTGGATCATTTTGTCATCCACTTATTAGGGTTCATAAAACCTAGAGGTCAGAGTTTGCTGAAGTTTAGACCACTGGATTAGAAGACAAAGAAAAACCGGAAGCATAATTAAAATCTTATGATATAAAATATTTATGACAAAGACAAATGCATTTGCTTATACACATGTATATAAACTGAATCCAAACAAATAAATAAAAGTGACAGGAAACTATATAGAATATCTGTATTTGATTATAACTAAAATAAGTAAAAATATTAAGGAATATTGACATAAGAATAAATTTCAGATATAACATTTTTAATTTTCAGGTATTCAATGTACATGTATAATATATATATGCATATATATATATATATTAGCATCTTGTTTTATTATTTAGATTTTATGTTGTTAAACCATAAGTTCTTGCTAAGAATTACCTATTACACAATCGTGTTTAATGTTGCTAAAGTGTATAATAGTCATTTATGAGTAAACATCATTCAATTTATTAGTTTCATGTTTTAACTTAAGCAATGAACTAATTTAGAAAAAAAGAAAGGGCGGCACATGCCCACAACACCAGGCTGAGGAAGGGAGATGCTAGTAAGGAGGTCAGCATGGGCAATTTAGTGAGATCCTGCTTCAAAACAAAAGGAAATTTTCAAAGAGGACTTGAGGCATGACTCAATAATCCCATAGTCTAGATTCAATCTCTCATATCAAAAAAAGTGCTAAGCACAAATTTGACATAAGCAGAGTTCCAAGAGAGAAAAATCTTTCTCAAGATGCTCTTGCAAGGAGAAACCAGTGAAATAACAAATGTAAATATTTATTATGCCCAGATTTTAATTTTCCTTCTGTGTTATTTATCAAAACAGCCCATAGTCCTTTTATGTTCCTTTTCATGAGAGTAAGAAAATGAGCTATTTCTGATATATGAATATTTTAGAAGATGTGCAGCTTCATTTTTGCTAATAGACTTGTCAAATAATAACAAAGTTTAATATCTGCTAATATTTTCAATATTATAATTCAAGATTTTTCAGATCTTCTAATAGATTGTCATTGACATTTTATATAAAAGACAAAACCACATTAGGGACCTCAGTTGAAGCCTTCCTTTCATGGGTCTCATGAATTTCTTCTGTTTCAGTACAATGTAGAAATATTACACAATAACAAAGAATAATGATATGTATTCCACTTACAACTTTATATACACATAACAGCTGTCTTTAAAAGGACACATATGTCACTGCTTTACTTTTTTTTTTTTTTTTTTTTTTTTTGCGGGACCAGTGTTCAAACTCATGACCTTCATGACCTTACGCTTGCTGGTCAGGTGCTTGTACCATAGAGCTATCTCCCCAGAGCCCCTGTCACTGTTATACTTTTGAAAAACATTAAATTTTTTTAATCTTATTAAAATTATGAGATACTAAATCATTTAGCCTGTATACCTTTACTACATTAATTTGATTTTATTTAAGACAGTTGTACTTTTCTTATTCAAAATGAACTTAAACTGTTAGAAAATCCCTTTTGTATATCTATATTTTCCATAAATATACATCACTTTATCTGCAGTAGGCTTCATGAGCAATAAATTTTTTAAAATTATAAATTTAGTTAATGATTTTATTTGTTTGAATTGTAAAGTTACTTAATGATTTTGGAAATGTCTTTAGGAAACTTAAAGTTGTTTAGATCATAATTTTGTTAATATTGATCATATCTGAAACATTAAAAGTAACTATGTATATGTCATAGCTGCGAATGTTTTGAAGTGCTTCTACCTGGCCCTAGGTTGGGCTGAGACTGCAACTGAGACTGAGTGTGGTGGAGTGCAGCTATAATTCCAGCTCTTGGGACGCTGAAATAAGTGTGTCACTACAAGAGGCATCAACATAGTGAGACCCTCTAGTCCTGAAATACAAAAAAATAGTAATGTTTCTATACAATGGATATGTAGTGAGTCAGGAAGGATCTCTTAATGTTAAACAAATCTTTCAAATGAATCCTGCACATTTATGTCTGGCAACCTGAACACCTAATTTGAAGCTAGCATCATATGATGCAGCAATTATTATTGAATTCCTATTACTTTGTTTAGTGAAATTTTGTATTGTTACGTATTATTTCTAATGCTTTTTATTTCTATCATTGTTTTGTATTCTTTAAAACATAAAACATAAAAACTTTTGGATCACATAAAATATTACAGTTTAAGAGGCAAACAATCCAACATTTTATAGATTATTAAATTTTCAAGTAATCATTTACTGCAAATTAATAGAGATAGACTCTTCTTTTTTTTATATTAGGGAAGTGTCCACAGGATGTTCAGGGTCTCACTACTAGGTCAGACTCATAGTGATCCATCTATTTGCAGCCTCCCAAGGGCTGGGATTACAGGCACACACTACCATGCCCAGTCTCAATTGCTATCTCAGTATGCCCAGGGGGGCAGAGCAGCAAGGTAGGCCTGGGGATTGAATTCCCAGCCCCTGTGCCTGTAGATAATCCATTCCTGAATGATCATTCATTGCCAATTTGTGTTAAGAATGAAACTGTAATAGTATGTACTTCTAACTCATTCAAGCTGTGAGATATAAGGAATATTAAATATATATTTTCAGAATGTTTTGTGTATTTCCCAGCAGTATTTTAGTTTTAATTGTTGGCACAATACACTTTTCTAGAATGATTTTCTAATTTTCTGGAATGATCTTTTCAAGAATATGTCCAGTATCCTAAAAATTTCACTTTAATAGAACATATAGATCATATGTGATATTTTCTCTATTAACTATAATCCAAAACCTAACGAAGGACATTATTTATTGTTCATCTCTTTTAGAAGCCTGAGTATAAACATTCTCACCATGATGCGCAGTAAATTACCTTCAGATCTCTAGAACAAAATAATTGCACAGTTTACATGGTTAGGAGGTCACACAGTTGTAAATCTATAGTAGTTACTTTGCCCTTTATTTGTTACTTCTATGAAGTTCCTCAATGACAAATCAGTAAATGATAAAAACAGACAATAAACAATCTAAACTGTCTCAGCTTTGTCCATCATCACAGTGGTAGAATTCCCCCAGCCACAAAAACCTGTATCCACAGCTAGAAAAATATATAAACCCAACATGCAAGACATTATAAACAAACATGACATGAAGATCTGTGGGATTCATGAAAGAAGAGTGACACATGGAAAAGAAATACCAGTAAGCTTCTGATTATCTACTGGTTGGTGCAAATACAGTTTACACATCTTTTTCTCCTCTACAGAGATTGAGAAGGGTTTAAGCTTTTGTATTCTTTTGGGTATAGAATCTCACATGTATAATATCAACTGTTCTACAAAGCAAATGTGGCACAGTATACAAAAGGTCTTCCAATTTGCAATCTGCATTTTGCCTTGGATTGAAATTTTCAGCACTGCAACCTATTTATTTGTTTGTTTGTTTGTGTAATGTATTTGGCACAGGGTCTCACTACAAAGCTCAGACCATGGTGATCTTCCTCCTGTTTTCAGCCTCCCCAACACTGAGATTATAGGTGTATGCTACCAGTCCTGGTCTCAGTGGCTGGCACTGCATGTCTAAGGACAGGGCCAGCATGGCATGTGGTTCCAGGAATGAATGCCCCTGTCTAAGCAGGTGCTTAGTCTGCTGAACTGTCTTGCTGCCATAAAGTGCAGCCATTTATTGTAATTCTAGGTTCTTCTCTTTGAACCAATAAAGTTATGCCTGTAGACTGTTTCTACAAGGCAGAATAGTTTATGCACAGTATCTCAATCATACATCCTAGAGTTTTCTTTTTCCTACACTGAGCTCTCATTTACAGTCCAGAAAAAAAGTGGCGACTTGTGGAACTCAGCTGTTACATTACATCTCCCATATTGCATAGAAAGAAAGCCTGTTCACTGGTGATCTACTAGAGTCTTACAGTCTTTTGTTTTAGCCTAAGAGGCTATGTCAATAAGGTGACAGGTTCAGGACACTGGGTAATAAGCACTCTCATTGGTAATATCAAGAACGAATACAGGGTAAAAATGCAGCACATATGAAAATAACAATGGCAGAAGAGATAAAAGTTAGATTTCAGACATTTCAAAGCAAGCTAAACAAAAGGGCCAAGATCTGAAAAGAAATTGCACTTCAGAAAACATGCTGAAATTTCTGCCTGAGATTCCTGATAGAATATTTGTTAGCCACTAAGCACTCTAAATATTAGTGGAGGGATTAAGTAAATAAGCAGAAACAGGAACAAATAAACACAAGATTTCAGTGGTTTGTTACTGAAATAACTAAGTCAGAAAAACTGCATTTCAGTTTATAGCGAAAAGAGAAGAGTGCACAAAATATATCAGCCACACATAAGCCTGAAGTGTAGCCTTAGCTGAGTGAAAAAAATATCTGCTTCTGTATCTGCTGCCAATGGAAAAATAAATCTTTACCAGAGAAAAAGATTATCTATAGCCTCTAAATTATATTATATGCAACTTTTGAAGTTCAGTAAAAAAAAAAAAAAAAATCAGAATTCATGTCAGCTACTTAAATTTTTTAATTTAAAACCAGAAAAAGTACAAAGCATGGGCCAAAAACACATTCAGAAGATAAAGGTATCAGCAAATACTCAAATGACTAAAATTAGTAATTTCAATGAGTCACAATATGGGAAAAAGGCATTTGAAATTTTTTTTCTAATCTATAAAGAAATATAGGTAACCTGAAATTTAAAAGGTGAGAGCCTGCCAAATAACTCAGTAGATTTAAGTTACTGCATGCAGGCACAGGGGCCAGGATTCAATACCTGGGCCTGCCCTGCTGGCTCTGCCCCCGGGGCACACTGAGGCAGCGCTTGAGATGGCATGGTGGCACACTCCTGTAACCCCAGCTCTTAGGCAGCTATAAATAGGCGATTGAATCCAATCTAGCAGTGAGACCCTGAACATGTCGTAGACTCTTCCCTAAACTACAAACAAAACCAAACAGAATAAAACAGAAAAACATTTTAAAAGGCAGAATTAGGTAGATATTTGAGAATTTAATTTTTAAATTAGACTAAAATTTGCATATGTATTTGTACAAACAACATAGAAAAGTAATAATAGAAAACTTGCAAACGTTTGGTTTTGGTATTAACTGAAGTTTGGACAGATATAAAATAAAACAGAAGACGCAAAATTTAAATGTCAAGAGAATGGTCAGGCTAATACACTGTGGTGAATACATAAGAAACAAGAAAAAACTCAGTGACAGAAGTAGTATTTTCAAAATATTTTCTAGAATCTATGTATACGATTTTAAATTCTATGAATTATAAGCAAGATAAACTAAAAAGCTACAAATACCAAAGCTTTGACTGTGAAAATGTTTACACACACACACACACACATACACAATTCTGAATCAAGTCACCACAAGATTGATTATAGACTTTTCATTCAGTGAAAAGAGTACAAGAAATAGAAAAGTTGTATTTAGATTGTTAAAAGTAAATAACCACTGATTTCTAATTTCTATACTCAATTGAAATTCCTTTAACATAAAACTAAAGTAATGGAATTTCAATGAAACAGAACAGAAAAAAAAAAAAAAAAACAAAAAAAAACTATTACCAACAGAACTTCACTAAAAGAATACTAAAAACATGCTTTGTAAAAACACATTATTAACCCGTGTTCAAATAAAGAAATAAAAAGAAAACTATTGGAAAAGTAACCACAGATAGAAATTTAATATATATTATTCAAAAAGCAAAAAGGTATTTGTTCTTAAAAGCAAAAAGGTATTTGTTCTTTTTTTTTTTTTTTTTTTTTTTTTTTTTTTTGTGGGACCAGGGTTCGAACTCACGACCTTGCACTTGCCCAGCAGGCACTTGTGCCTCGGAGCTATCTCCCCAGCCCCTGTTCTTAAATTTATACCAAATGAGGACATTTCAATATGGTAATGTGTAATTTTTTCTGTCTGGATGTCTCCCGAAAGCCTCCGGCATGCTGAACTAGGGTCTTCTCAAAGGATTTTTTTTTTAATTTCATTAATTTTAACAAGAAAGAAATGACAATGATATAGTTTTAAAATACGTTAGGAGTGCAGCCACAATAATTAACACAATGCATATTGTTGTCTTTATAATTGTCAAAGGATTTTGGAGGACAGGGGTCGTTCGGAGTGGCTTTGTGTTGGGAGGTTGGGCTGGAGGTGAGAGGCAGGGCAGGACTGGATACCTGAGAGTGTCCTCTCCCTCCCTGACTGCTCTCTTTGCTCTGCTTCCTTCCTGCCCCAGAGGTGAGCAGCTGTTCCTCCTTTGTGCCACTGTGTCCTCCTGTGTTGCCTCGAAGCCTGCTCACCATAGACTGAAATGGGAGCCAAAATAAAGCTCTCCTCCTTTAAGCCAGGGATGTCGGTAATGGAGTCCTAGTGACTAGAAAAGGGACTAAGACAGCAAGAGGAGTAAAAGGGAGAAAATGAAATTAAAGTGATTTTAGTTCTAATTTTGTCTGGGGTTGATAAAATGCCTGATTTAAAGTAGCCTTTAATAAGTCATAGCAGATAATTTAAGACATGAATAAAAATGAAGTACTAAAAGATATAGCCAAGTTGAAAAATAATACGTGACAATCTTACCAAAACCAGATAGTCTCAGCTTCTGTGCAGGCCCTGATAATGTTGAATCCAAATAAAAAGATTACAAGGCAAGAGACCAGTGACCAGTTTTTTCTCACATATAAAGATGTCATGATTCTCAATGAGCCATCACATTACTACTTTCATATATTAATGTTAGAAATATATAAAATGACACACATTGACAAAAAATGGAAACTCTAGAAATTCCAAGCTGAGCGTGGTGGCACATGCCTGTAAGCCCAGCACTTGGGAGGCTGAGGCAATAGGATTGGTGAGAGTTTGAGATCAGCCTGTGCTACAAAAGTGACCTCAAGGTCAGCCTGAAATGCATAGAAAGATTCTGTCTCAATAAGATAAAAAAGAAAAAGAAAAATAGAAACTCTAGCAATTCTAAAATATCCTATGTGAATGTATAGTACGGCTCTGTAAATAATTAGCAGTAATCCAGTAAATGACATAGACATCACTGTTATATTGACCCTTATGAGAATCAGCAAAAACAAAATTGTCTAATGTCATATAATGTGGCAAAAGAGGCTCTGTTGTTTTCTAGAAAGAAGCTTGCTTACTTTGGGAAACAGTCATCCTTTCTAAAGCTTAATTATGGATATCTATTTCTCATCCCAATAATTGCCAGACAAATATTTAAATAATTTGAAGACACATTGAATGACCATGCATGTATGGTCCCCCCTGACCATACATTTGAAACAAATTGAATTCAGATCAACACTTCACTTTGGATAAAGTCAGTGGAACACCTGTTTTCTTTTTATGTCATTAATAAGTGAAACATGTACTTTGATTACAGCATCCTGAGATGAACAGGTACTGGAAACACCCTGTTTCCAGCAGCACATCAGCTGATCTACAGTATAAAATCCAGAAAGAGCTTCTTTCCAGAGCCCTATACCTGCTTTGCGACTGCAGATAAGACTTCACTGGAGTGCAAGAGTTTACCAGAGCTTCAGGGATGAAATCATGAATTTTTGACTTCTGTCATCTCTTGATTCTTTACACTAGATAATGGATGGACTTTATGGACCATGTGTAAACATTTTCTCTAGCCACATGTCTTAGTCACTTTTTAGGCGTTGCTGGGGCAAATACCCAACACTCAAAATGATGGAAAGAAAGATTTGTTAACTCACAGTTACTGGAGGCTTCATTTTGTATTCGGCTGGCCCATGGCTGAGTGGAGTAGGACAGAGAGCATCCAGTTCATGGCAGCAGAACAGCAACAAAATGGTGACAGAGGCAGCCAACCAAACACAGCAGCAGAGCAACAGCTCTAGTCTGTCTTTGTCTCTCTTTATATTCCTACCAGGCTCTCTGCCTTAGGATATCCACCCTAGACCACACCCATAATCCCAGCCCTACTCAGACCGATAATCCCATCAGTACTAAAACACATAATCCCAGTGACTCATGAGTCAAGTCTCAATCTATAGAAGTCCCCACAGCAATGACTACATGAGCCTTTGGCAGGGACAACTAGACATAAACCATAACACCACACTTGAGTAGGTAAGATGAACTCCAAGCAGTTGTGCAGTGAACTAATAAAAAAGACACAGTGAACTTTCTCCTAATTCTATAACGTAGTCATGCAATTAAATGCTATACACTTATAAATTAAATAAAATGAACTTCTCTCATAACCTATCAAATTATGCATTTGACAAATTGACATGTTTGAAGTAAGAAGCCAGGCACAAAAGCATACAAAGCTTATGATTTCACTTACACACATTTTTAAAAGTCTAAATTACTATATAATCATTTTACAGAACTGGGAAGTAAAAGGAAATTTCTTGTGACATTCATTCATGTTATTTATGTCAATCTTATTGCTAAAATTAATGGGATTTCAGAATGTAAATGCAAAAAATTACTTCATAATTATAACTAACTTTAATGTATGCAAGCATTATGCAAAAATGTGTTGCCATATATATCTACTGCTATTTATTTGAATTGTTATGTTATCAAAGAAATTACATCAAAATTTTTGTCAAAAAATGGAGCTTATAATTGAGTTGTCCTCAAATATTTATAATATATACACAACAACGATTATTTCATATATTTCAGAGTAAGTGATTTCATTAAAGTGGCATTCAGTGGAATGCTAGTAATTCTAAGAAGGACATCCAATTAATTCCAGAACTTGAGACAAAAATAGATCCATGCAATCCTAGACCAAGTTAAAAAAAAAAAAAAAAAAGAACTTAGGAAAAGGTCTACAGGGTGTTCAGGGACTCACTACTAGATTGAACTCAGACAGTCAGAGAGTCACATCTTTACAGCTTCCTAAGAGCTGGGATTACAGACATGTGCCATCAAGCCTGGTCTCCATTGCCTGTATCAGTGAGCCCTGGGGGTAGGGCCGGGACTGCAGGACAGGGAATGGAAACCCTAGCCGCTGTGCCTGCTTGCAGGTACTTTAATCTGCTGACCTATTTGGCTGACCCTTAGAATTTTCATATTGTGTAAAGTTATAAATACCATTTAACGTCTTCTATTTTTATTTTGAGAGTTTTATTCATCTTCATTAGCTTTTTCCGTTTAATCTCTGTGATCGCTTTTCTCCAAGTTGAGAAGTCAATGAAATGTAAATAAACTATCATCAGAAAATAGCAATGCATGTTTTAAAAATAATATTTATTGTTCACCAATGGTGAAAATAATTACACAGCTTACTTCCTTCTCCAAAATTATATAGACAAAAATGAAAAACAAACAGTACAACCGTGGATGTTATCAATGACAACTGGAACTTGTAAATCCCAAGATGCTTAGAATTTCAGTAAATAATTGGACTTTGGAAAACTATGTAAAGCAGAATGTGCCAAATTTAGCAAATTATGTTGCATTCTTAACTGTATGCTACTTAACTCAGGCAAAGTGTATTTCATACTGAAACAAAGAATTATCATAAAATCAATGACACTTCATGCAGTAGAGATGATTTTCTGACATTTTCTAATTGAGAGTTTTTTCTCTTTTTTCCCAAGAAAAATAAAGCCAGTTCCTAGATATTATTCATAACTAAACTAGACTCCCTAGGGGCTGGGGAGATAGCTCCAAAGCACAAGCGCCTGCTGGGAAAAAATACTAGAGACTCCCAAGAGAAAATAAAACATCAGAGCACTACATTAGGGTACACAGAGAAATCATTCTGCAGTAGTAAGTGCAGACTTTAAAAAAAAATTATATTCTAGAACTATATAAAGTTTCAATTTCTGTCTGAAAAAATAGTATTATAAAAATACCATAAAAGGACAGGCTTCGTGTACATGGGATTATTTGCAATTAGAAGAACTGGTATGTCTCTCTAGTCATTATGTCTTTAAGCTATATATTGAAAGTAACATTTCCAATGCAGAGCAGGTGGACAGTATTAACCATAAAGACTGATGAAATAGCACAGCCATATATCAAGGAGGATAGAAAAAAATTTCCTACCATGTCTGTACAGTTATGAGTGATAAATCGCTATTAATTATAGTGATTTGGTTATTTTTAATTATTTTTTTAAATTGCGGGTTTCATTGTACTGCATGAGAAACTATCAAAAGTAGTCATGTAATAAATGATTGTTCCTATAGAAAAAGAAGTTATTCTACCTTGTAAGATGGAAAGGTGCCACAAGATTACAGCTATGAGATCCTATCTACTCCACGCTGGGTCTCATCCTGAAAGCTGCAAAAAGTAATTAGATGTCCCCTATGTAAGTTGCAGCAGATAGCTCAGGACTGTCAAGTGGTGAGTGACAAGTGGAGTGTCTAAAGATTGATCCTACTGTCGATCTTATCTACTTTGAGGAAAACACACTCGAATTGAGTTATCACAGAACTGGGCAGAAATGGTGAATGATAAGTAGCAGCCCTCCTGGGGGGATTAACGTTTACCACACCTGGGAGGTCCTGGAGAGCCAAGAAAGGAGAAAACACATGAGCTTGAAGAACTGCTAACACTAGAGCCAACACTTCGTGCAGTGAAACTCCTGTGCCAAGAAGTCTAGGCTACTAAATGCCTGCTAGTAAGAGGATGAAAGTAAGTCCACTTATGTAACAGGATTAGCATGTTTACACAGAGCAGGAAACCTGAGAACTAAGTGCTGACAGTTGGAAGACCGTGCAAAGCTCCTCTAACTGAGAAATGAAATAGGGTCTGAAAAGATCGTCAAAGTGAATCTACTCTTTCTGAGGGTCAACTGCAGCACTCGAGGATCTTGAAAGTGGTATAAAACTTAAAATACAGCAATACAGGAAAGAAAAGCACCCGGCTTAACAAATATAGATGGATAGATAGATAGATGATAGATAGATGATAGATAGATAGATAGATAGATAATTTCCCTCAATAAAATGACAAACTCAGTATTATTTCTTGCCTATCATTGCCATGCACACATTTAAATATTCTAATATATACATAATAGTCTTCTATGAACAGTTCAATGCAATAGTTAAAGTACTCTCCTTGGAACTTCACTCCACTCCTGTCAAGTGCGTTTTCACCTTCACTGTCATATGCTTTGTGTGTGTTCATGATTATTATATTATTCTTTCAAAATGAAGCTACTTTTTGTACAAACTGACATATGCTCTGTCCCAGTTACTCTTCTCTCATGGCTGGGTCCAGTACCTGACCCATGCAATAAAGGAAGGGAAGGTGTATTTAGCTCACAGTTACTGGAGGTTTCAGTCCATGCTCAGCTGGCTCCCTTCAGAGTGGCACCTGGCAGCGAGCAGCCTTTCATGGCTGTGGCAAAGACAAGAGCAAAGGGAGAGGCAACAGCTCAGGCAGCTATCCAGCCTCTCTCCTCTCCTTAAACTGTAACGCAAATGATGCACCTCAGGGCTAGGGCACAGCACTCATACCTGCAATCCCAGCTTTCGGTAAAGAATCAATCACAGACTCCAGAAGTCAAGCCATCCCATGACTGCTTGAGGCTTTGGGGGGACACCTATACACAAACCATAACATGCCGACAACAATTCATAGCAATTTTTAATATTTTTCCAAAGATAAGATAGACAAAAAAGTGTGGGAACTTCTCCTACTTTCAAGGGAATCATTTTGACTCCTTTAATAAAAATGAAATGTTTTCCCTTTCTTGTGTGCCTTTTCTACTTGTTTTGATATTGTATTTCCTGGCAAAGTATAGGATCCAAAAGTAAGCGTTTATATTTTCTCTATAAAGATCTTCTATTTTTTGATTAGTAGTGCACTGAATCTGTAAATCAACTTAAGGATAATTAACAGCCTACCAACATTGAATTTTCTGTTCAACAATTTTGATTATCCCTCAATTTGCTTCTTTACATTTTACTCAGTTTCTCTCTGCAATAAATTATAGTTTCCAGGTGAGGAATATATTTTGCTTAATTTGCTTATATTTTATTGCTTGACTATATATTATTAATTTGACTTAAATTTATTTACTAATGATATAGGTAGTACTTTTACATTAGATTTGTACCTATCATTTGGCTAAATTCATCTATAGGTATTTATTATTTCTTGTGATTCTTAATGTTATAGTATATGTTTTATATACATCCATATTTATGTGTATATGTGATTATGCTTATATGTAATCATGCTGGTCCTCTTATATTCTTTTTAATGTATTTAGTACAGGGGCTACGGGATCTCACTATACAAACAGGACTTTATAGTGATCCTCCTGTTTTCAAGCCCCATTTCAATTGTCAGCTCATTGTGCTCCAGGGCCAGGGCTAAAACAGGCACTTTAGTCCACTGAGTTATCTGTCCAACCCTGAGCTATCTGGCCAACCCCTTATTAATAATAACAATTATTATTGTTTTGTCTTTTTGAAACAGCATCTTGCTATGAAGTTCAGACTGGCCTTAAGCTCACTTTTGTAGCCCAGGCTGATCTCAAATTTGCAGTGATCCTCCTGCTTCAGCCTCCCAAGTGCTGGGATTGCTAAAACAATTTTTAAAATCCAATATATCATCTTCAAAATTAAGGTACTTTCTTTGTGCCATTCAACATTTTTGTCTCTTCATTTCTGTTTAATTTCTTCAAAAACAGCTTTGAAGCTGTAAAGTAAAATTGAGTAGAAGTCTTGTCTTTGCCTAGCCTCTAATCCTAGAGAGACATTTTCATTATTTTTTCCCTAAGTGTCCCGGTGCCCCTGGGTTTTCTTGTAGCCCTCTTATCAAACTGAATATGAATTATGCCTAAGTGTAAAATGTCAAATAATATTTTCTTCACCTTTGGAAATAATTATATAATAGTTTCTCTCCTTTATTGTATTTAGCACATTGCACCGTTTGTTCTTTTGACCTTAAGTTTTCTTTTCTATAAAAACTCTATGCTCTTATTCCATAGAGATTTTGCCAATAAGGTAATAGGTATATTGTTTGTATTCTAAAAATATTCATTGATAATATTGTTTTGCTTTTATTTTGGTATATAATTCTGTCAGATTTATTTGTGTTTAAATTAAAACAGTAAAATGAATTTTTTAAAATATTAATTCATTCTACATGTTCTTATTTACCCATTTACTAATGGTATTCACCATTTCCCGTTGTCTCTATCAGTTATGTAGAATAACAATTTTTGTATCAATTTTCCTTAAACAAATCTCTTTAACATTAATGTTAAAAATATTGGATTTTGTTGTCCTTAATTTTTTTTTTTTTTTTGGTGGGACCAGGGTTCAAACTCACGACCTTGCACTTGCCCAGCAGGCACTTGTGCCTCGGAGCTATCTCCCCAGCCCCTGTCCTTAATTTTGAACTTTATTTTCCTATATATATCACTTGAGAATCAATGGCAACGTGTTATATACACATGTCATGGAATATCATTCACCCATGAAGAAGAAAATCATGTCCATTGCTGAAAAGCTTGGCAAATGTGAATATGCTCAGGTGGAAGGAAATAAGCAAGGATCAGATAAGACGTGACTCTATATTAAATCTAAAGAAAAGGCAACGTGAAGGGAAAAGTAAGATTGTGGGAGAAGAAAAATAATGTCTGGGTTAGGGAGGCAGGACTAAGAGAGGGCCTTGGGAAGGCGTATAATAAAAGTACATGGAGTTGGGCATGGTGGTGCACACCTGTAATCACAGTGCTCAGGAGGCTGAGGTAGGACAATTTTGGCAAGTTTAAGACCAGTCTGGCATACAAAGTGAGTTCAAGGTTAGCCTGAACTGAACAGGAAGATCTTGTCTCAAAAAGACAAATAAATAAAAGTATATTACCTGTATATACAAAGACCTCTAATTTATACTTATTATTGTGCATCACTCATATGCAATAATTAAAAAAAGAAAACAATGCAACTGTTTTTTACATAATAATTAGTCCAGTTTCCTTAATATATCTATCTTTTCTGTGTGGATTTTAAAGGCCAACTGCTACATTATGTGTCTTGTCCCTTTAAAACTTCATGTAATCATGGGGCAGACTTCTAGAACTTGTGATTAACTCATGAGCCAAAGCTGGGATTATGGGTGTCAGTGATACACCCTGCCAGGTGTAGACACCCGAATGCAATTTAAGAGTGATAGCCTTGATCTCTGGAGCCATTGTTGCTGTTACTCCTCCCTTTCGCACTTGCTGTTTTGCTGCCTTTTATTATTGTGAGCTGCTGTGCTCTTCCATGTGCCAGTCTGCCTGGGAGCCAACTGAGTATGGACTGAAACTTCCACACACTGTAAGCTAAACGACCCTTCTGTTTCTGCATTTTGATTGGTGGATATTTGCCCCAGCAAAGAGAGAAGAATAACTGCGACACAAGGTAATAGTAAAAAAAGGAAAAAAAAAATGTTATTTCAGCTGTAATGAAGTCACTGATGAGTTCCAATAATGTGTAACGGATCTGTTGAGCATAAGTGAAGATGCGTTTCTTGTGAAATAGTCTCTAAGTGGGCCAGGATGGAGTGAAGTTATAGAGGTGAAAAAAGTGAGTCTAACTAAAAATATAGTGTTGGGAATGCTATGTTACTAAATCAGAATGTATTTTTATTTTTATATTGCTCTTACCACTTTAATATGATTTTTATTGGTGCTTGAGATTTTTCAAATTTCAGTTAATAAATATTTGAAAAATATTTATAAAGTTAAATATGACACACAGTTCAGTGGAATTTTTTGTGTGCTGTCATTAAAAAGAAGGTAGAAATTGAGTGAACTTGGTGACAGCTCAGTGGTCTGAACACCTGCCTGGCAAGCACAAGGACCAGAATTCAATCCCTGGTGTTGTATCCTGTGCTAGAACTGGAACCACATGTGCACAGTGCTGGCCACTCAAAGCCAGGCATGGTAGTGCAAAGCTGTAATCCCAGGGCTGGGGAGTCTGAGACAAGAGGATCCCTGTGAGTCTGAACTGTGCAGTGAGGTTCTGTATTCAATAAAACAAAAACAAAAATTTAAAAGACACAGTTATACTATGCGGCACTGCAAATCAGGCAGTTAAATAACATATAGTCTATCTGTCAGTCTTTCCCCTCCTTCCCCGCCCCTCTCCTTCTCTCTGTCTTTCTCTCTGTGAATTGCCTGACAGTCAAGTTATTGATTACAAAAAAATAACAATACATATTGTACAAAAAGCTGACAGAAACATTCCTGCATGTCATTTTATAATGAGTAACATAAGTTTGTCAAACAAGAAAATGTTTCCTTGATTCTTAAGTCAATAGGTGTTAAGAAATAAAATTTATGAGAAAAATATTAATACAGTGTTTAGCAGTAGAAAATGTATTGACAATCTTTTTCTGTGTTATGTGAAACCTATGACTTAAATCTATTCTGTAAGATTTTCAAATAAATATTATTCTCACTATAGAGATTTTTCCTGAAGTGGAGTTGTCATATACATCTATTCAAATTAATTATTCATTTTTAATTGTTCTTTTAGTCCCTGTCTTTCTTTTGACATTTGGTATTTCCTATACGTTTCCCTCACAATTGTAAATCGAAATTAAAAATCTAATTTCTTCGGTTCTTTGATTTTTTCCTCATTTGATTTTATTTGTAATGGCGAGCTTGTATTTAAGAAAAACTGAAAGTAATTTATTTTCAACTTATTTTTGTCACATACTTGTTTCTGTAAAAGATATATTCACCTAAAATGTCAATAACTTACTTTGGTTTGCAATTTTATTTCTAATATTTTCCTCTGTTTATATCTTTTCTATGTTGTTAATATTACATTCTCTTAAAATATTTGGTGACAGGATATCCTGTTTTAAAAGCAAAATCACATAAATATGTGATATTGATTAAATTATCAGAATTGTAATATAAAATTCTATCGCTCATGTATTATTATCATAGAGATTTAAGGTATTTTTATATTTTGGTTGTCATCCATTTCCTTTGTAAGATATGAAATAGATAATGTAAGAACGTGCATTATAGTTTATGTCTAGTTATCCACCAAAAGCCTCATGCAGTCATGGAGCTATTGTGACTTTAGGGAAAGAGACCTAGTGAAGAATGTCCTTACTCTGGAAGAGCAAAGGCAACACTGGGCAGCAAAGGCGAGGCGAGGAGGCATCACAGTCCCTGACTTGAAATTATAAAACCTAAGGACAAGTGGAACAGATTACGAGATGCAGACATCACTAAACACACTCAGCCACCCTATCATTGAAGAAGGGGCCAATCATGTTTACTTGAAGAAAGACAACATCCTTAATAAAGGGTGCTAAAAGCCTGGCTGAAGACTGAAACTAGAACTTCCTTCAAGCTGTTACACTAGGGAGACAGTATGATGTTTGCACATTAAGTCTGTATTACTTCACTTATGGCCTCATGTTGCATCTACTTATCTAAAAAAGGTTTCAAGTTATCTTTCTTTATAACTGAATAGCACTCTATTGTACATAAATACCACCTAATCTCTATACGTTCCTTAGTTGATTGACATTGTGGTTGTTTAAAAGATTTGGCTGTGACAAACTGTACTGATGAAAGATTGTGAGCATAACAGAATCCTTCACTGCTGGTGGGAGTGTAGACTGTGCAAACCCTGCAGCAAACACTGTGGAGATTCCTCAAATAACTAAGAACAGAGGTCCAATTCTTCTCATCTGTTCATACCACAGCAATATATGTGCACCCATGTTGACAGTAGTAAAATATGTCATAGAAAAATCTTGTAAGCAACCAAAATGTCAATCAGTTGAGGAATGTATAGAGACTGCGGTATTTACATACAATGGAGTACTATTCAGTTATGAAGAAGGTTGCCTTGAAATATTTGTAGGTAAGTAGATGTAACATGAGACCATGAGTGAAGACTTACTGTGTAAACAACATACTGTCTCCCTAGTATAAGAACTTGAAGGAATGAATAAAATCCAAAAGTATACACTTGGTACTGTGAAATCAGGCCAACCTGTTTGAAAGGAAAGAAACTGGGATGAGGGGAAGGAGAAAATCAAGAAGAGAAAAGGAAATATAACTAATACTTAAATATACACACACTACAGTTACAGTAGTTATACTACTAATTGTTATTAGTTTATTGAAAAACTGATTTACGCCTATATTCTTTGAGCAGTTTTCATGCCTGAACCTTGTAATATCAGTGACTACTTTGTTGATAACAATATTCAATGAACTGAACATTGTTACTCTCAAACAATGTTTATTTGAAATTTTGTCTGTATTGCTTCTTTTTTCTTTAAATAGAAAATGTGTCTCTTTCTTTTTCGTTATGCAGTTCAGGAGGGCCTTAAACTCACTTTTGTAGCCCAGGCTGGTCTCGAACTCGCACCAATCCTCCTGCCTCTGCCTCCCAAATGCTGGGATTATAGGTATGTGCCACTGTAGTTGGCTGAAAATGTGTCTTTTGTTTATTTTAATTTTTTTTTATTTTTAACGAGTATGAAACAGTATTAAAACACAAAAATTACAAGTGATACACAATTTCACTACACAATCTAACGTAGTTTACACAATACTTGTAATGTATAGGAGTCTTCAAAGTGGTTGTCCATATCACATGCATGCAAATTGGAAGAAGGAAGAAGAAATTAAGAAAAGAAAAAGGACCAAAAATTGAAAAAAGGAGACAATACAAATTAAGCATTAGTTCTAGGAAAATTCCCAGTAGGAAGATACCTAGATTGAATGGGATTTCCAGTTCTAGTTTATTAGGAGTCTCCACACTGCTTTCAATAATGGTTGCACCAGTCTGCATTCCCACCAGCAATGGAGAAGGGTTCCTTTTTCCCCACAGCCTCTCCAACATTTGTTGTTCCTTGATTTCTTTACGATAGCCATTTTTTTCTGGGGTGAGATGGTATCTAACTGTTGTTTTAACTTGCATTTCATAAATTGCTAGCAATGGGGAACTTTTCTTTATGTATTCATAGGCTTGTTAAATTTCTTTCTCTGAGAAGATTGTATTCATTTCAGATGCCCATTTCTGGATTTGGTCTTTGAATTTTGGGATCCAAACATTTTTAGTTCTTTATAAATTCTAGATAGAGGACCTTTGTTGGAATTCTTATTAGTTAAAATCTTTTTGAAATTTGTTGGTTGTCTTTTCACTCTATTGATAATTTCTTTTGATGTGCCAAAACTGCTTACTCCAGTGGCTCTCAACCTTTCTAATGCTGTGACCCCGCAGTACAGTTCCTAATGTTGCGGTAACCCCAAATCAAAAAATAATTTTGGTAGCTACTTCAAAACTGTAATTTTGCTACAGTTATAATTCAGAATGGTTTTAGGCGACCCCGTGTTTTGGTCATTCGACCCCCACTGAGGTCGTGACCCACAGGTTGAGAACTCCTGGCTTAGCTGGATAACTTCCCAGGTGTTGATTCCATCAAGTGTTAAATGTGCATTTGATTTTTGTCCATGAACTCTTTGCCTACCCTGATATCTTCCAAGATTTTCTTCCATGTTTTCTTCCAGGAGATTTAATGTTTCTCTTTTCATATTTAGTTATTTAATCCATTTTGACTTTAGTGCATGATGATAGACCTGGGTCAAGTTTTAGTTTGTGGAGAGCCATTTTTCCAGGACCATTTGTTAAAGAGGCCATCTTTCTTCCAGTAAACATGTTTGGCCCGTTTGTCAAAGATAAGGTGGCTGAGTGTATTTGTATTTGATTCTGCATCTTCTAATCTATTCCACTGATCCTCAGGTCTAATTTTAGTATTTATTTATTTATTCATTCATTCATTCATTCATTCATTCATTCATTCATTTGCCAATAACATGTAGATTTTATCACTGTAGCTTTGTAGTATAACTTTCGGTCAGGAATTATAATGCCTCCTGCCTTGTCTTTATTGTCCAGGATTGTCTTTACAATTCTAGGTGTTTTCTGGTTCCAAATAAACTTAAGGAATTATTTCTTTAGGAATTGTAGTTGCTCTTGCCTTGTCTGTGTTGTCCAGGATTGTCTTTGCAATTGTAGGTCTTTTTTGCAATATTACCAGTTTTTGCCAGTAACCCACTGCGGCTATGGAACATTGATTATGTACACAACTACTTTCTCTTAGTTCATGAGAAGAAATTTTTTGAACCAATAATGATTAGAAAAATTATCACACCTAAACCCTGTGTTCTGTATAATTACTAGATGGACAACAATATGCATTTTAACAAATATTGGGAATGTACTAATATATATATATATATATATATATATATATATATATATATATATATATATTTTTTTTTTTTTTTTAATTATGGCAGGCTCAGCCTGCCCTGAAGGTGGGGCTGGCGCAGCACGTGGTGCCAGGGATTGAACCACAATCTCTGAAGCTGCCTAAGTTTTCCTAAGCAGGTGCTTTAGACAGCTGAACAATATTGCTCTCCCAGGGGCTGTGGAGATAGCTCCGAGGCACAAGTGCCTGCTGGGCAAGTGCAAGGTCGTGAGTTCAAACCCTGGTCCCACAAAAAAAAAAAAATATTGCTCTCCCCATGAACTATAATTAATAAATTTTTCTATTTCATTTCAGCTCGCTAATGAATAGGAAAATGTGTTTTTAAAATTTTATAGTAAGTATTTGTATATGGGGTAAGTAGTTAACTGTAAAACAACATTTGTGCATGAACTTCTTTTGAAGTATGTACTTTTGATCTATGTAGACATGTTTCATATGTTAACATTTTGTGCATGTGTTTATATTATGAAGTCATTTTCATGGATTTCCTGTGAGCTATCTATGTTAGCACTGCTGCGAATTTCAGTTATTTGAACCAACATTATTAGTATCTGTATACATCTAAATATATACTTGCTCTTCCAGACTAATGTTTGGATTCGGAGATAATTATGTAATATGGATTAAATTGCCTGCAAGTAGGTGTAGGGTCTGGGAGTTTGATCTCTGGGCCTACTGTACCAGCGCCCCCACCCCAGGCACACTGAGGCTGAAACTGTGACTGGGCATGGTGGCGTGCACCTGTAATCCTAGTTCTTGGTAGTTTGTAAACAGGCGGATCACTGTGAGTCTGATCTAGCAGTGAGACACTGTAGACTCTTCCCTAAAATTATAAATAAATAGATAAATAAATAAACAAATAACATATTATGGTATGGCAAGTCATTGACAGCTTTTCAAAAGAGACAAAGTCTTGAAGTAACAATAACTCAAGGATCATAGTAAGAAATACATTTTCACCTTTTTTTGTGTAGAGATATTGTCTTAGTTACTCTTTACTCATTCTGGGACAAATACCTGACACTCAAAATGAAGGAAGAAAAGGTTTATTTAGCTCACAGTTACTAGAGCTTTCAGTCCATATTCAGCTGGCCCAAGGCTGAGTGGAACACGGCAAAGCGCATCCAGTTCATGGCAGTGGAATAGCAACAATTACAACAGAGGCAATCGACCAACCAGGGAGCAGACAGCAACAGCTCTAGTCTGTCTCTCTTCTCTCTGTCTCTCTTTATATTACATTCAGGCTCTCCGCCTCAGCCTATCTGTCTTAAGCTACACCCATAATCCCAGAAGTACTTAAAACACATAATCCCAGGGGTCATGGATCAAGTCTCAGTCTATAGATGTCCTTGCCCCATGACTGCATGAGGCTTTGGGGCGACAACTACACATAAACCATAACAGACATGAATGCATTTGTTGATTATACCCACTATAAATAGGAGTGACTCCAGAGCATAGTATTTGGATAAACTATTACATCAAATAGGGTTTGCTGAAAGAATCTATATAGATTCCTAAGTATAACATTACGATCTTATATTTTTCAAGATGACTCATAAGGGTCATGGCCACTTGAAGATTCAGAACAAAAGAAGTGCATCATGTCTATCTGCATGCTAGAGTCAGCTGACCAGTCAAAGGTCATAGGCATGGCACTCACTAGAGTCTAGTGTAAGTCTGTGTGAGAGTCAGAAGATATGTACTGGAAGACTCAAGATTCCTTTCAAGAAATCAGAAGGAGTAGGAGGTGAGCACCCAAAGGCAGCAGAAAACACCAGTGATGAGGCTGGGGAGATAGCTCAGTATAATAAGCATTTGCCTGTCAAGTACAAGGGCCTGAGTTCAATCTGCAAAAATCAGTAAAGAAGGAAAAAAATACTGATGCTCCTCTGAAGAAGCAAAGGAGAGACTTTCTCCCTGTCCTTTTTCTGGTACAACTTATAATTCCATCTGTGGTG
>PVJA010004337.1:0-21678 GCA_004027025.1 Myocastor coypus
GCACCCCCACCCCAGAGCGGGCTGAGCCAGCCATAACACAAAGAAATAAACGAGGTTTAAAAAAAAAAAAATCTTAAAATAATCCTTATGCTCCTAGCATGAAGGAGAAAAGAACAGAGAAGGATGGAGTGCTTTTTCTTGCCTGTTTTAATGTTAAATCATTATAACCCTAATACTTGTTATGTTTATAGTTTTGAGAATTAAAATTAAACAAGAAAAATATGAAAGTACCTCGGTATGTGGGTGGACACCAGTTGGTGTGCAGGAAGCCTTTGCTGCCTGTTATTCTAAATCTCAGCTGATGCCCTTTCAGAAGTCCCTGAGGAGGGCATGGCTGCCTGCTGCCTGCCACTCATTCCCTGGGGCCTTTTCTCTTGTGGCCCAGCTAAATAGCTGTCACTTGCAGACTCCCAGGCATCTTCAGAAGAGTTAGATGCTAAAGCCACAAGGCCATTAAATGCATGTGGAATATCACTCTATCTCATTCCTGAATGGTAGGACATACACATTGTATCCTAATGAGATAGAATGAATTAAAGGGTCACACAGTCATTAGAAGAAGGAAGTCATGTATTAAGGAAAAGAAAACCCGTAACTTGGAATCAAATCAACTAAAATTTCTTCCAAAAGTTTTTGTCTCATAGATCGAGGTGTCAGTAAAAGCATACAGTAATGAATTGCTGTGGGCATCACACATATAAGAACCCAGATTAGGAAGGAGACGAGCAATTTTACTGCTGCAGTGGATCAGCAAGAGTGTTTGTGCACTACCTGGAGGTCAGGTGAGCTGGATGCCACAGAGTTTTCTTCCATCTTAATCCTAACTGAACCCCCATGGGAATAAACTGTAGACTCAGAAATAAGAGAGAACCCCCTAGACTATAAAAGGAAGCCCTTTTAGAGATCTTACTGCCTGTGATTGTCTGGACTATATGCGGAGCTCCTATCTCTCATTCTCATGTAGAATATGATGAGGAATCTATGTACCTGTTGCAGAAATGACCCAAACATAATTGCTCTCCCTTGACCCCCAAGTGGAACAGAATGCTTCTCTATTTATTACACCCATAGGGGAGGTATTACATCCAGCGCAGAAAGAGGAAACTCTTTGTAGCACATACCACGCAGCACAGGCTAGCCTTGCCAGGAAGAACACGGTGACCGCCCACATAAACTCCTTTCAAAGTAGTATTTCCACCTTTAGTTTTTCCTCTGCACAGCCCCCTCGCTTTTCAAACATTCTACGTGCAGGTCACATAAATCCTTGATGAGTGGATTGAGAGATAAGGACACAAGTACAAGATAATATTTTCTCCTGCTTGGTTCGAGCTCTTCTTGGCCACTTCGTGAGGTACAACTCAGCCACTTGGCCCAGGAGGAGGAGGAGGAGGCCGCAGGCACTATTTTGCCCCTAATTTGGAATAGACTAAGGAGTTGCTTTTTTTTCTCCCTAAGAGACTATTAAAAATATTTTGTTTTCCCTTATTAAGTATAGCTCCAAGGCAGGCTGTACTACATTAAGTGGAGATGGTATCAGAACAGGGCACATTGTATTCTTTTTGAAATATCTACCAGATAAAAAATGTCAGCAAGAACCAGGTGTTGTTCACGACATTTCTTCTATCTTGTTGCTCCACCAAGATGCTCAGTGAGTGATGCTGTTAGTTTCTCAACTGATTTGAAAAGCATCAACATTAAGCACTGACAACCACAGAGCAAATACTACAGAGAATCATGAAAACAACCAGGGGTGGAAAACTCAAATCAGCTGCTAATGAGGGGACTTGATCTCGTCTCCTGTAGAGATTCAGTTTTTATCAAGACTGAAAGTTTCAGTTTCCCTTCCTGAAGGGAAGCTGAGTTTATGGCTCATGAAGAGCCACTCTTGATGGCTCCCACTTTTGGTGGCTCCCACTTTTGGTGGCTCCTGAACTGAAGAGCAGATTCTTGGCCCTGGCTCTCACCAATATTATTCACCCTCCTCACATCTGGGGTAAGCGATGATGAAGGCCCGCTCCTAAATGCCGGCCCCTGTTGCACTACTGCCTATTCCCTGAATCCCAAGGGTTCTGCTGCAGGCCCCCGGCCCCCTCCTTGTTTCTGTAGGATTTGTGGTGCTCAAAACAAGGGTTTAAATCCATTAGTACCTAATGCAGTTTTGCCTCAAAGCCCCAAAGCTGAAAACAAACAAAGAAGGAGGAGCTTTAGATTAAAAGCGGCCTCTATCTAAAGCACTTTGTCAGCAGGAATGGAGGAAGTTTATGTATTGATCCTCTCTTGGATCTGAGATGAATTCACCTTGGAAATGAAAATTAGATCTCTTAAGTAGAATTTTGGGCTGCTCAGCTGTTTTCAGCAATAATTTTCTGGTTTCTTTTATCTAAATTGACCTAAATAATTTTTAGGATGATGCTGAGACTATTAATATGGAAAATAACTACTTACAATGTATAGAATATTTATTTTTTATTTATTCAAAAAATGGTTATTGAAATTCATGAGCCATACACTCAGCTCCATGCTGGGGGTAGGAAAATGCACAAACGCATTTGAGTCACATTAGAATGGCAAGTGCAGTGTTAAATGTGTATCTAATGACAAAATAATGACTATCACTTAGCGCTTAGCTGTCCTGTGCACTAGTCATATATTAGCGTATTTAGACAGCATGAGGATCTGTGAGGCACATATAATTAGTTCTTCTATTTTGCAGACTGAACAGAAAATGTTACGCATTGCTATCCTCAGTGTGATAAACCTTTTGGAGGTTTTTAGGACCATTATCTAATTCAACCTGTGCATGGTTTTGCTCCTACCATGTTTCCTATGTTTTCTGCTTGCAGTCACTTCATTGTTTAACCCTTAACTCCTTGATTCCATTCAGCTTTGTTATGCCTCTCCATTTTTATTTTTTCTTTCGAGTTATTACACTAGGGAGACTATATGATATTTACACATGTAGGTCTTATTTATTTCACTTATGAGTATATGTTCAAGATACATCCATTTATATATGATGCCTTCTAGTTTATCATTCTTTATAGCTGAGAAACAGTCTATTGTATAAAAATACCACATCTCTTTCAACCATTCTTCAGATGATGGACATTTTGGTTGTTTCCACGATTTGACTGTTACAAATTGTACTGCTATGAACATTGGTGCACAGATATCACTATGATATGATGTTTTCAGTTCTTCTGGGAAAATTCCCAGTAGAAGGATAGCTGGATTGAATGGGATTTCCAGTTCTAGTTTTTTTTTTTTTTTAAAGGAGTCTCCACACTGCTTTCCATAATGGTTGCACCAGTCTACAGACTGAAAAAGCCAGGTGTACAGGAAAGTCAAGTAGCTGCTCAAGGTCATGGAGCCAGTACTGTCTGAGACCAGATTCACACCCATTCTGACCACCAGTCTGCTATGTGATTTTAGCAATGTGTTATGTTAACATTTCTGAATTTTTATTTAGTACCCTACTAGTGCATTTCTTTTATACTCCAACTACATCCTAAAAAGACTTTGTATAATTTATCACCAATCATGAGAGCTTTTATCATTTAGTTATGCTTTCCAAGGTAGACAATGATTATTATACTTACTGTATTATGGAATACAGAAGTTTAAAATGTAAATTGGTTTGTCACCTGACCAATAACTTACTCATTCAACAAAATGTTTTCATTTTTATGGAAGAAAATGTAAAACTAAATTCCATAACAAAATATGAGAGGGGCCAGCAAGATAGCTCAGCGGACTAAGTGCTTGCTTAGGCAAGCACAGGGGCTGTATATCCCCATAGCTCATGCCACCCCAGCCCCGCCCCCAGGTGTGCTGAGCTGGTGATAGAGTCCGGGTGTGGTGGCACATACCTGTAATCCCAGCACTGGGGAGGCTGAAAATAGAATCACTATGAGTCTAAGCTGTATAGTGAGAACCTGCACCCAATACATAATAATAATAGAATAATAGTTAATAAATTGCATATTGTTTTTAAAGTAATTATTCAGAGTATAGGATATAGGCTTCTCAGAGGAAGAGTGACAAGTCCGTTTATACAGCTCAATTTGCATTCTCAGACACAACACCAATATTGAGCTTAAAATTTGTGTCTATCCTTGTACATTAAAGCAATTAAACTGTCCCATTTCAAACTAATCTCATCCCAGTCACTCTGGATCAATACGTTCTCTTGTGGACAATTGATCTTATACAGTTGATCACAGTGTGTACCATTATACTAGTCCAATCATTCAAATACTTATTGGCTAACCATTAAAGCTAAGCATTATGCTAAGTATTATGCTAAGCATTCTAGTGAACACAGAGTAAAATAGAAATATTCCTTAACCTCAGTGAACTTCACTTTAGCAAAAATAGCAAACTGATCAAGGAAAAACTTATCATAGGGCTGGGGAGATAGCTCAGGGGCACAAGTGCCTGTCTGGCAAGTGCAAGGTCCTGAGTTTGATCCCTGGTTCCACCAAAAAAAAAGAAATTACTATCAGAGAAGGCAAAATATATTCACGGCCAATCAAGATATAAAACACTACAATCTTACATGGGAGGAAAAGGGTGCATTTATATCTTAGAAGACCACTGATATGCTTACTGTACAAGATGCTCATGAATAAGTGAAAACAAAATGCAATATTTTCATGGTAAGACTTGTACAGATGACTGGTGGGCTTCATGAGAAATTCAAGGTGTTAAAGCTTTCCTCCTTTTCTGTTTTCTATTCCACATTTTGATACTTTTATGTTAATAGTTCAAAAACATATATTAAATATTTGCTGTCATTGAAAAATCTGTCCCCTGAACTCTAAAATGAAAGGCCTCTCGATCTGACAGTCATTTCATGTCAGGAGCAAAGAGGAGGGTAAATGTAGGCACCCGTGCTTCTCCCTGTGAGCTTTGCTTCACCATAGGCTTCCGGGTCCTTCAGCATCTCCATATTTAAGGACATGGTAGCATCAGTGTGGAACTTTGACTTGATATCCAAGACCTTTTCTGAGCCCTTGACTATTTCACAGCCTTTAGGTCTCAACGCTCTGAGTTTATACTGTACTCCTCAGGCAAACTAATTCATCTGAAGTTTGACAAACACTGACTTGCCATCATCCTAGCCTCGCCCATGCCTCTTGGCCCTCTTCTTTTAATCTTATTTTATTTTTTCATACCTATGCCCCCTGCTCCTCCCACCTCCCCTTTAACCATAGCTCAGCCCTCATCACCTCGGGAGTCACCTTCTGTGACGTGTATTTCCTTGGGCCGGGTTGAGGGTCTCCTCCAAGTTCCCTACTGTCCTGGCTTACACCACCCTGGATCTCCTCTAGTGCGTCCCACTCCTCGCACCTGGTCCCTTTCCTGGACTAGACTGAGAAGGACGGGAGGGCAGAGATTCTGTCATGGCTTACCTCAAGAATTCATCGAATGCCTGGCAACAAGAGGAGCACAGGCACTCCTCAATGAACAAGTAGCTCCAGTGGCTGTGTCGTTAACTGAATTGGTCTCTAACTGAGGAATGGAATCTGGTGTGTTGTTTTTAATATGGAGAACAAGGAAGTGGTCAATGGAAATACCCACAGGATGACTTTACTTTGATTTGCATAGTGCTTACATGCAGTACTATAATATGTAACAGAACATAAAATTGCAGTACTGGACTGTACAGTACAAGCAGCAAAAGGGACAGTTCTGTACTGAAGAAGCCACCATAAGGTCCCTCTGCTGCTCACCATCCTCCCCGGTAAGTGCAAATGCTAGTGCTAAGTGCAGCCAGCCAATCAAAGGTCTGAGCAGTGTGCAGCTGTGGTGAGCCAGAGCTGGCGTCAAATGGGTAAGTTGTTAAAAGAGGGAAATCTACTCTGTGAACCAGCTATGTGCAAGAGAGAGTTGCCTGAGTTGTTTCTAGAGGAAGGAAGTTGTTCTGGCCAAGAGGAATCTGAGATAAGCTGTTGAAGGGTTCTGAAAGGGAAAGTAATTACATTTTCCTTGTTACCTAATAACAACTCACTTAATTTTTTGAATTCATTTTTATAGCCTTAACAAATTCCTGCCAGACAGTATTTTAGGTCCTGTACTTGGGCAAGTTTCTTCTTCCTATTTATACAACAGTTGGACCATTTTAATTAACTCTTTCCCACATCTGAGATTAAATGTATTTATTTTTAAAATGGCAAAATGATGAATATATACAAAAAAATTATACCCCAAACTATAAGCTTAATTACTTTGTTTTATTCTGAAACAATATTGCAAATGGCATGACTGCTTGGCACCACTGTAAATAACTTTAAAAGACAACACATCTTTTTAAAAGACACTACAGGGGCTGGGGAGATAGCTCTGTGGCACAAGTGCCTGCCTGGAAAGTGCAAGGTTGTGAGTTCAAACCCCGGCCCCACAAAAAATAAATAAATAAATAAATAAATAAATAAATAAAATAAAAGACACTACAGTGTGAACAGTGGAGGCAGAAACAATGGAAGTATAGCACTGTATTGGATACTAACAATTCTAAGTGCAAAAGTTGGTGATGGTCCTAAACTCACTTCCTGGGACCACCACAAAGGCAGACTGTGGTTATCAAATAGGTTTGACCTCCGTCTCTCCCATTTGCTTTCTCTGGTGAAATGACATGCATGGTACTGGAAGTGCAACTTCATAGGACAGGAAACTCTGAGAACCACATCTGCAGCTGTGGTTTAGTCATAGCTGTTGCCTACATGTAAACTCACGCCAGGTTGTTCTTGAGAGATGTTATGCTTGGCCCAGACTTGGCCTATTTGGTCCAAACTATTCCCTAAACAATGATAAATACCTTTCAGATAGCAAAATTTTTCTTTTTTTTTTGTATTTTGTGCATGGTCTTACTATGCAGCTCAGACTCGTAGTGATCCTCCTGTTCTCAGCCTCCTCAGCGCTGGGCTTACAGGCATGAGCCACCAAGTCTGCACTCAGTTGCTGGCTCCATGTGCCGGGGTGGGGGTGGGGGGCAGCACAGCATGTGGCCTTAGGGATGAAACCCTGGTCCCTGTGCTTGCCAAAGCAGGCACTTAGTCCACTGAGCTATATCTCAGGCCCTTGTTAATCAAGATTACCTAGAGCATCTTTTTCATAGACGAGCTACAAATACACCAATAACTTATGATCACAACGGTGAAAACTGAGGAGGGGTCAAGATGAGTTTGGTAACAAGTGCTATGTTCCTATTTCAGGCCACGTCCTTAAAACTCGGAGCAATGTCTAGTTAGCAAAGGAACTCTGTTCTCATTCCGTGTTCACCGCCGACCCTTACTCGTACTTGTTGCAATGGGACTTAACAGACAGGTTCTAAACGGAACAGGAAGTGTGCTAGGTTCCGGAGTAACCTGGCTGAATTGCCCCCTGAATCAACTGGCTGGCTTATGGCCAACATCCGCAGCAACAGTCCTGCCGTCTCCACACTGCCACCTGCTGATCAGTCCAGGGAAAGCAGCTGTGTCTCAGCTCAAGTGCCACTATCTCCCTGGGTAAGGAACGGTCCTGAGAGTTGGATGATCATGCTCAAACCCTTGCTGGATTCAAAAGCTATCAGTTGCTTCCTGGAGTCAAGGCCCAAGGCATTAGAAGCACTACTAATAGTGTGGACGGTTAGGTAATAATCGCATTTTATTGAATTTCAAAACTTGGAAAATACAGTGCCTATAGATTTTGTGTATATTTTGTTTTCTGATATATCCCCAGCATTTAAAGCAGTGCCTGATGCAACACTTGCTAATAAATATGTACTAAATAAGTAATATCTAAAGAAGAAATAATTGTTCTCACTATTTACCATATTATTTATTCAATGACTCCAGTAAGAGTAAATCATTTATCTATGTATAGAATTGGTAGAGATAAAATGAATGAAATTAAAAGGAAAAGTGTAAAAAAGAGATATCTAGATGATTACAAACATATAATAAAATCTGGGTAAAGAAATGCATTGATATTAAACTTTACAAATAATACTTCATTCTGCAGTTAAATTTTGACATTTAGCCCTTTCTATTTTTATCATCCCTTTCTACTTTCAAAAAAAAATTCAAAAAAAGTAAAAAAAAAAAATGTATTTAAAATACTAACTTTTGAGCTGGCCAGATAGCTCAGCAGACTAAAATTCCTGCTTAGGCAGAGCACAGCAGCCATGGTTCAATCCCAGCATGCCTGTGCAGCGCAGGGCACACTGAGACTTGGACTGAGACTGCGAGTGGTGGTGCCACCTGTACTCCCAGTGCTTGGGAGGCTAAAAGCAGGAGGACCACTACAAGTTTGACCTGTGTTGTGAGACCTTGTAGACCCTATACTAAAATACATTTAAAAAAATACTAACTTTTACTTCTTACTAAGCAGACTTTCAAAGTGGTCCCTTTTTTTCTTTCCTATATACCTGTGATACACAGCTATTTTTTCACACTATTGGACACAGAATTTGAAAGAAGATACTGATCTAGCTTCAATGAATTTGCAATAAGAAGTTGTTTACTGAAAGGAAATTCCCCTTATAAAAGAAGAATTGCTTCTTTAGGAATGTACCTCTTTTTTTTTTTTTTTTTTTTTTTTTTTTTTTTTTTTTTTTTTTTTTTTTTTTTTTTTTTTCTGAGCACCGACTTCCTCTTTTTTCCCCATAGGGCTAACAGATAGCCCTATGGGCTAACTTGTGTGTGTTTGCAAAGTCTCTCATGGGTTCCTGGTGCTACAACACATCTTACTGATCTTCCAAGGCTGTGTGACTGTGACTCTGGCCCCTTTTAATCCAGGCCACTTCTCACTGTCTTGCCTGCAGCCAGCAGCATCCCCTGAGACCAAGAGGCATGCTTACTGCTTACTGCTTGCTACAAAGGAGCAGGTTCTGGAGCAGAGGCCCCTCCCCTGCAGGCCACCTCTGCAGGTGCAGGCATGGCCAGGGCCCACCTGCAGTCCCCTGTGGGAACTGGGGACTGGGAACACCTCAGCATGTTGTCACTCAGTGGCCGCTCTGGGCCCTGGTCCAGGAGTCACCTGTCCTCTGTAAGTATCCATGACACTGGGACAGGTTAACAGGTCAGTTCCAGAGTAAGGTCAAATCTTGGAATCTCACAGGCCTCTAATCTTGGGACAGGTCAGAGCAGAAATCCCAAGAACCCTTAAGAAAAATCAAAATGAAATTTCAGGAAGATTATTTACTGCTTTGGAGATAAATAACTGATGATTTAAATTAATAATACTCCTTCATTAGTGTAAATAGGACTTTTAGCTTAGAAAAAAATGTTTTAGGGGATTTTGATATTTTATTAATTTTTCACCTTAGCTCTTCACTTATTTATTTGTGAATTATTAATATGCTGAGTTGTAAAAGGCTCAAGTCCACAGCCCCAGTAATGCTGGATGAGGTGATAATCCACTACTGTTCTGGACTACTGGACTAAATATACAGCTACTTCTTCCTTCATGCAATGAAAAGAAAGATCTGCACTAATGAGGTTTAGACAAGAAATCATGTCTGCATCTTGTACTCTGAACAACTGCAATGAAGACATTATGTAATGTATTAACCCTTATAAAAAATAATAATGTTAAAAATAACTTTAAAAAACATGGGTAGAGTAATAAGACTTTGTAAACTTTGGAAGTTCCATAATGTAAAATAAAACACAAATATCTTTCAGAGATTCCTTAAAAGAGGAGGTTCACTCTTTAACTGAAATGGATTTTCCCACTGTAGAATTTCATCATTTATTTCACCTTAATAATACAGTGAAGAATTCACTTGAATAGTCATGATTAAATATCTACTTTTTAAACTCAGGTTTCTCCTTTTGCTAAGGTAAATATATCCAGCATCCTTCACACTGAATTCTTAGCTTTAGGTTGGGAATTACTCCCCTTGAGACTTTAAGAGGGGCAAATCTAACTCTCTGAGAGTATTGCTTGCCTATAGAAAGTACTGTAGTATAGCTAATACTGTGACTAACTTGGTTTTTTGGTGTTTTGTTGCTGAGGATTGAACTCAGAGACCCTGTGCTTGCCAGACAAGCACTTATTCTAGTGAGCCATCTCCCTAGCCCCTACTGTAACTAATTTGACATTAGCATGTCATAGCATTCAACCAAGAAAATAGGAACTCTAGAAATCCAAAGTCTTTGGAGTTAAGAAATATAATTTTTTTTACCCAATCTGACTTGCATTATTGTATAAATTTGAGAAAACAATCACTCTTCTTCTTTCCTTCTTTCTCCTTTCTTTTTTTTTCTTCTCCTTTCTTTTTTTTTTTGTCTTTTTGAGACAGGGTCTCACTATGCAGTTGAGGCTGGTCCTGAGCTCACTTTTGTAGCCCAGGTTGGTCTCGAACTCGCACCAATCCTCCTGCCTCAGCCTCCCAAGTGCTGGGATTACAGGCGTGAGCCACCACGTCCGGCATTCCTTTCTTTTTCTTTAACTTTTTAATAAATACTCTTTCTCCCTCAGAGTCCAGGAATAATGATCAAAGAAAAAAAATCTCCCTGGAAAAGTACCAAGTAACGTTCAGAGAGTGCAGGAGCATAAGAATGAAGGAGAGAAGGAAGCAGAAAGAGAGGGACATCCTACCCTTCTTTCCTTGGAAGGCTGTAAACCAGTGGTTCTCAACCTTTCTAATGCCGTGACCCCACAATACAGTTCCTCATGTTGCGGTGACCTCAAACCAAAAAATAATTTTGGTGACTACTTCAAAACTGTAATTTTGCTACAGTTATGATTCAGAATGGCTTTAGGCGACCCCTGTGTTTTGGTCGTTTGGCCCCCACCGGGGCCGCGACCCACAGGTTGAGAACCACTGCATGTAAACTATAGTGTTTGTGCTGTGTGCAACATGTTCTATAACCGTTTTCCTTGTAAATAATAATTAACTTGCAGATGACCTATTCTTTCTGTAAGATGAATGTATGATATAGATTTAAACACTCTTATTCAAAGGTACAACTGCCATATTAAACCCTTAACACCTATTTGTTCAGTATCTCCAGCAATATGCTATTTCCTGTCTTAGAAAAGGAAAACACAAACAATAATTGAACAACAAATATTTCTTTAACATTTGAACTATAATTCTAGCTCCCTAGTTTGGAATGTTACTATTCACCCTCTCAAAAGTATTCACAAAGAAGTTTAAAATGAAGTCACTCTTCCTAGGACATGACACTCAGAGCGCCAAGGGGACTTCTGATCACAGCCCACCTAGGTTCTGTGGGTTCCCCATTTATTGTCTACCACACTATCTATTTTTGAATTGGTAAAACTGAGCTCATGAAAACATTCCAACACAGCAATGAGTTAGCAGTACATTGGCTCAGGAAGTGGGGCTGCACACCTGCAAGCCCAGCACTCAGGAGGCACAGACAGGTAGACCACTGTGAGTTCGAGGCCAGCATGAGCTACCTAGTGAGACTGTACCTTGCATCTGTATTTAACATTGGTAAAATACAAAGATCCCTGCTTCAAAATCATAGAAGAATGGAAAACAGGCTGAAGTTATAGCTCGGGGCAGAAGCCCCGGTTTCACTCTGCAGGATCCTCACCATTTAAAAAAGTAAAGACTCCAGGAAGAGGAGCAGAGCCATTTTAGAACTCAAGCCCCAGAGAGGAGTCACAAGAGCTCCACTGATCTCATCTAAAAAGGCAAGCGGGGCGCAGCTATGACCCAGCCACCACTTCCGGCTTCACAGCTTACACGCAGAAGGCTTGTAATGCTTGTGTATGTCTACCTGATAAAGGAAGGAGAACAAAGGCTTTTGGGTGAAACACGTAAAGTGTTTTTTAAATCTCACTATATTTTATAATTCCCTTCCTCTATGACATACGCCACAATGGGAGCACAAATTCACCGCAAACAGACTAAAGTAAGTTTTAAATAAAACTGTCAGGAGTTTACTGTCTTAAGGAAACCTTTGCACGTCCATGCATAGCAGTCTCTCAGTTTTGAGAACCACATAATGGCCACAAGAGGAAGATGTTTTACAAGTTCTTTCTTGCTGCTACCCGCTTGGAAACTCCTCATGGAGCCCTGACTTCTGTGATCACACCAGCCTGTAGAAGCAAGGATTCTCTTACCGGAGTTCAAGAACAACTTTATAAAATGGTGAACTGGTTTTTATACTTTACCTTATTAGTACTGCTGAAAAAATCATTTGCCTTATTTAACGAGATCTTCCTTTCCACTATGAGCTGACTGAGCTCATCCTGAAGCTGGTTCAGTTTCTGGTTAGAGAGCAATAGCTGCTCTCTCTCCGCATAGTCCTTCATCAGCAGAACCTCCAGGGCCTCTCCCTTCAGCTTCTCCACAGTGCAGTTCCATTCCTAGAAGAGAGCACAGTCTTTATGTCTTACCCCAAATGCTTTGTTACACAGAATGCTGGTGTCCCTTAAAGTTTATCTGTTGATGAACCCCTAAAAAAAAAATCTAACCCCTGATGTGATGGTAGGAGGAGGTGGGCCTTTGGGATTGGG
This sequence comes from Myocastor coypus, assembly GCA_004027025.1. Lineage (NCBI taxonomy): Eukaryota > Metazoa > Chordata > Mammalia > Rodentia > Myocastoridae > Myocastor > Myocastor coypus. The sequence goes on from PVJA010004337.1 coordinate 12,487, forward strand.
TTATGAGGGGAGCGACTTTGTGAGTAAGAGGAACGGCTGGGTGCTCTCCAGCCCTCCTCCTTCTATGTGCATACACAATAGGAAGTCAGCAATGCCCAATGCAGAAAAGAATCCTCACCACAACCCAACCATCTAGGCACTGTGACCTTGGACTTCCAACTTCCAGAACTATAAGACACATATTTGTATGGTGTATAGTTGGCCTGTTACTTTATTGTAGCAGACAAAGACATTTCCCCTTTGCACTCTGCTAGAAATTAGAAAACAGTTACATGTGTTGAATGTATAAGAAATCTGTCATACATAAATCACAAAGATTCTGAAGTAGTAAATACCATACTAAAGTACTGAAACCCCCATGGAGAATTCAGGTCTCCCACTCAGCAATATGACACATGGATGTAAAGACAAAGAAAGAAACGTCTACAGTTGGGAGCTCTGGGATGGCCAATATTCCCTGTGGAAGCAGGAGCCTAAAAGCTCATGGTCCCTATTGGTATCAATCAGGGAGGCAGGTGGGGTTCATGGTAAAGTGCATGGAAAAGAGACTTTGCAAGCATTGGCTATAATGAGAAACTGAGCCATTCTGTAGCAGCTACAAAGGCTCTCCAAGTAGCAATGTAACAGATATTTTGATGCATGCAAGACTGGCACCCTTTACTGCCAGGAAAGTCTAATTCCTGGAGTCCCATGGCTCAGCTGAGATGTTATCTCATGTCTGAGCCCTGGAGTCTCCTGGACTCCTGTTCCATGGAGCCCCCATTTAGCTGTCATCTGGGGAAGGGGAGCAGTCCTCACCCATGTGATTGAGTCTGCTGGACTCAATCACATTCTCTTGGCCAATAAAGGAGACATCGGCTTCAATACAGCCAGCTCTGCATATCTCAGTGAGCACATTGAAGGAGAAGGCAAGGAAAGATCGGGGCAAAGGGCTTCTTTTTTCAGAAGAGTGCAGCTCGGTGGTCACTCACACTAAAGCGCTGACTACCAACATATATTTACGATAGAAAAGGGTGTAGAAAAAAATGGTAGAAAGGGAAAGAAGGTGAGAGCAGAAAATGACATGGTGGGGCCGAGTGACTGGTGGACCACCTGGCTACTCTGAACACACACTGTTTCTGTGTCTGTTCCTTTGACCTAAAAACACACCTGCCACAGTTGAGAACACTTTAAATCTCCAACTCATTGTGTCCTATTTTTATGCCTAAGTACGAAAAAGTATCTTTCCTGCTTTTCAGCCTGCCAGTCAGCAATGTACAAGAAAGGAAAAAGCACATACCTGTACCTATCATTTTTGTGTCTGCCCACATATAAAATTGAAAATAATACCTATTATTCATCACAAAATTAGTCCCTGTTAATGCATAGTATTTCCTACTTCCTGATGCTCACTCTCAGTGCCTCACTCTTAATGGCATGTAAACATTTCAGAAAAAGAGCAGAGACAGGTTTTTATATAATAATATGCAAGAGTGAAAAACAATGTGAAGAGGAAAAAAAGAAAATAAGGTTGGAGAGAGCCATACATTCACATTCAATTTAATGTTTTTAAGGAGAGCTTTAAGCTTCTTATAAAAGGAATGAAGCCAAAGATAGTTTCATAAAATGACTATCTCTAACATCACAGACTTGTTAGTGAAGTTTTAGGTACGCATTCCAACTAAAATTGAGAGGTCAGGATAGGTTATTTGTAAAAGCACGAATTAATACTGGACTTCAAAAACTCTTTGACTCCCATCCTGGATAATTCTCCCAGTGTACACTGTGTTATCATTAAGTTATCTTTGTTGTATTAGGTTGTATAATTATAGAGAAATTTACCATTACTGCTTCCATTTATTTCATAAGACATACTAAGTAGCATCTACATGACACAGTGCTTGAATAGAGAGAGGTGGGGAATAAAATGTAGTTCATTCCTTCAGTAGTACATAAACTGCCATATTATAAAAAAGTGAAACATACCAGTGTTTTGAAAAATTTATTAAAAATGTATAAGTATTAAATATGTACATATACTTACGATATTAAATATGCTAAGTACAAACACACAGACATCTGCAATGTGGAAGTGCTTGAGATCACAATTAGCAGGTGCTGAAGGTAGAAACTGTCCCTGCTGTTTGTGGTGCCATCGAACCTGCTCTAGCACTTGTGTAGGAGGAAATATGTTGGACAATGGCCATAAAGATAAGGAAAGCAGGTTGAGGGATTGGATTTCTCTTCCTTTCTCTCTCTCTCTCTCTCTCTCTCTCTCTCTCTCTCTCTCTCTCTCTCTCTCTCTCTCTCTCTCTTTCCTTTTTTATCAGCAGGGGAGAGCATCTACCCAAGGCTGTATGCCCAGTCAGTGGCAACCCAGGGCAGGTCCACAGGCTTGTGCATCTCAGGGAAAGGAAGATGGAGATTCACACCTTCAAATGTTTTCAGCACAGTGCAAAAGAAATACTCAGGCATTGATATAGGCTGCCTTGAGGTCTTTAATTTTTAAAGAGCTTTGCATTCATTCTTAAGGAAAAATAACATATGCCATGAAATTCTTGGGTAAGGTACTGTAGATAACTCTCCCATAAAAAAAAAAAAAAAAAAAACTATTACTTTAACATAACAAATAAATACGTTAAAAGTAGCATCAATTCTGTCACACACATAACTGACACTCACTAAACATTAGTCTCACTTCCTTCCATCAGTTTTATCATGGTTCATTAATATGCTAAAATTTGCTCTTTCTGGATATTTCTTTTCCACAGTCTTGAGTTAATAGGGAAAGTGTCCCAAAGTGTTATTGGTCAGTATGATGTTTTGAGTGATGATATGAGGTGAATGAAGAAAAACAGGGTTTACTGCAGTACTTCTGAGAATCTCTAATATGCTGATATCCACTGCACTGTTTTGGAGGGAAATATGATAAGAGACTTTTTTACTATCTTGTCCAGCAAACCAATCATCTCTAGTCTTTTAATCATCTCAGGGACCCAAGATGTCTTTAGAGATAAGAATCCCTGAGTCATCCTCTGGTTTACCCGCCAAGGCTGCCTGATAAGCCTTTCTTGTTTTCTCTCTATCTCTTTAACTACTTAATCAACTCATTTTTATTCTTTGTAGCACTGCTTCCTCCATCCTTTAAGGCCTGTGAACCACTAAACACTGATGAACTCAGGTGAAGAAAGGCTGAACGTGTCATGGTGCAGAACAAAACAGCTAACTCTTTACGAACATTAGAATTGACCCAAAACTTCCTTACTCATTGGAAGAAAACTGCTTAACAAATAGGAGGAACGCAAGGAAATACCTAGAATGGTATGGGGAAGAGAAATGCAGGAGGAATTAGGGTATAAAAAAATGGTTTATGCCTACTGCATCTTCTGCCTGACAATATTCAAATGTCTTAACTGTGTGCAAGATGGTGAGGGGTGATTTTTCTTTCTGTAATGTTAACACTGAGCTACATGTTTTATACATATTATGAATTATATAATTTAATATTTAGCAGTGCCCTGCAAGGTTGGAATAAATTATCATCCACATTTTAACAATGAGGTAACCAAGGCTCCGAACAATTTGGAACTTGCCCAAGGTCTCAGCAAGTAAACTAAGTGAAAGAGCCAGATTTCAAACCAAAGTAGTTTGACTCTACTGCCTGCTCTTGCAATCACCATTCCAGCCCAACCTCTTGGCACAGAGCTGTCTCAGTTACTCTTGCATCCTCAGGACAAAACACCAGACATTTATAATTAAAAGGAGAGCTTTACTTTGGCTCATGGTTATGGTCTGTGGTTGTCTAGATCCAACAGAGCAATGGCATGGCGGAAGGGCCAGAGGAGAAGAAAGTGGCTCATGTATGTCACAGCGGGCAGGAAGGAGACAGAAGGGAGGAGACCAAGACAGAGGTGTGCCCTTCTGAGTCACCAGCACATCCCTTTCAATCAGGCCCTCTCCCTAATAGCACATTTAGCTATATGATGTCCCATGATCCAATCACCTTCCAAAGCCCCATCTCTGGAGACATGAGAGTTTAGGGGATCATTCTTGCTCTAAACCTTCACACAAGACACTATACTGCTTTTTCCATTGCAGAAAGATTTACCATGTTACTTTAGAATTGCCCAGGTAAAACTTCCATGTGCTTGATGAGGCCTAGGAGATGGTTCCTTCCTTATACATGACCCTGGAATTGTTAGATTTAAAAGCAGAAGCCTCAATATTTTAAAGTAAGCACAATGCTATTAGAGATAGAATTGAAAATTACGGCAGCCACAACTCTTAATTCTGTTTAGCAATTAGGCCAAAATAAGACTCTAACAAAGAATAGAAATACTGTTTCCTTCCAATGTTCATAAATCTTCCTTTAATATAACCTGCAAACAACATTAGAGAGAACCATTGGTCCAGAGCCAGGTCTTTGAACAGTCACTGTAACTGTTGGCATGCACTCTATATCATGCCATAAAAACTCAGTCATGACCTTCCAGAGCAATTATCAACGACCGTTTGGAGCCTCTTATCTCTCCTACTCTCCACCACAGTCTTCTCAATTACATGTTCACATAAACTGTGGATATTGACGAAAGCTGGTCCCATTCAATACTTGTATTCAATCTTCTCAGAAAATTGGTTCTGTTTTTCTTTGGGTGATCAGGAGGCAGTTTCTGATGCACTTCAATAGCATTCTGATGATGGATTTCCCCAGCCATTTTTCATAGAGGACACTTGCCCTCTTATTTTTAATATAATGAGCCTTTCTGGAGTCCTCTGAATCCATCATGCTATTTAAAAACTACTGTTGTCACCCTTGGCAGGGCTGGAGGAACCCAGAGCAGAGCACCTTAGGTGTTGTGCTGAGCCATTCCTGCTGCCCGCTAAGTGTTGAGTCTCCAACACAGTTTCAGTCACTTTGCAGTAAGATGTTTCCAGTCCCCACCAGTGGAGAGACACAGCCTGCCCTTTCCTTGGCTTTCCGATGTGACACAGGTTTGTGGCCATCTGTGACCCAATAAAGATATACACCCCTGTGTGTCTGCCCATGCCTAGGGTTCCTCCAGAGGTGACCCCATTATTTTCATTTATCACACTCGGTAGTTACCCTTTTAAGCTGGACCTTGCAGGATTCCATCTGCTGAAGAAATTGAGCATCTCCTGGATCCCTTGATTGAAAGGTTACTTGGAGGAGAGTGGGTGCTGGTGCACCAGAAAGCAGAACAAGGTTTGCTTGCTTGCTTTTCTTTCTTTTTATTGTCAGGAGTTCCAGCTTAGCCCTTCAAATAAAGTTATGAATTGGCACAAAAAATTATCCAGTAAGCAGGTACAAGGAACAAGAATGTTGGCTTCTATGATTTTGATTTTTTGTTGTTGTTTTTTGTTTGCGGCACTGGGGATTGAACTCAGGGCCCTTCGCTTAAGCGCGTATTCTACTGAGCTATCTCCCCAGCCCCACTTCTATGATTTTGAAAAAAAAAAAAGCACAGCAGGTTGTTTAGTAAGCTTTTATTTACAGAAAAAATTTTACTGCCTAGAGTGGAAGGGATTTAATGCTCCAAAACCATGTTGGTAATGTTTTAAGTCTAACTTCCGTGTATGATTTTTTCATTGGGGGAAGATGTACAAGCAGCAGCAAGAAAGGCGTTTGTAAGTAACTAAGAAATAATCAGTGGTGGAGATTACTGGGCAAAGTCAGGTCTGGTGGACGAGCTGCACTGCTCACCGTGTAGTCCCCAAAGCGTGCTTGATTCCCAGGCCAGCTCCTTAGCTACGGCCTGCTTTCTTTTTCCGGTGCTAACCCTGCAGTCCCATTTGGTTCAGCACCAGGAAGTGAACTCACAGACTCAAAATCACAGAATTTTACATGACTGTATGGTTCAAACAAAATAAACCTGGCAATTTAAATCAGAGAATATTTACAAGTCAGCTTTGAACAGATGTTAAAAAAAAATGTTTATACTTTCGAAGAGTGGCACTGAGCTTTGGAAAGGCTGAAACTCTAATTATGTGAAGGTGAACCTTGAGCTGGGCAGCGGGTTCCTCTGCCGACCTCCTTCCCAGGGCTTTTCTGCTCTGATCCACACAGACCAGGGTTATCTGCAAGAGAAGCGGCTCACCGCACTGTCCGCAGCATGCGGAGCTCAGGGCCCACAGCCACGTGAACTAAGCCTCACTATGGTGCCTTCTGGGGAAGCACAGATTGCAGGCAGGAAGGATTATGACTTTGTGCCTCACCTGGAAGTGGAAGAAGAGCACTGGAATCATAGCTGCTGAGTCAGGGAGCGCTGGTGGGAAAGGGCAGAGCCCGCCTCAGAAGTACACCTGTTACGCTGAACTTAAGTAGCTTCAGGCAGAACATTTGCATTTTGAGCTCTGCTTTCTCTGCAGTGCGGTGACAGTCACCATCACCAGTACACACTTCGACCTCTCTAGGGACTCATTTGGTGATTCTGTCAGTAATTGGTGGTGCTTCCAGTGTCTGGATCTTGGGCCCTCCCACATCTGCAGTGATGGCCCTGTTGGGGGTTAGGGGCCATGCCATCCAGAAATTAACCCTATCCGGATTGGGACTGATACTGTTTACAGAAATGACAGGTATTACTAGATGAATTTCCAAACACAAGTTGCTGGGTCCCCCCCCCCCCTTTTATGGAGAAACAAAAAAGCCAAACAACAATAACCCTTGACATGGAAGTTTCTCAGTTCCCTTCTTCTCAGGCTTTGGCCACTGAGTGGAGCCCATAGTACAGGGTGGAGCACAGAGCAGGGGGCTTGGTACTAACAGAAGCAAATGGACGTGAGACAAAATAAAGGTTCCAAGCCAGGTGAGGCTTACAAGCAGATCTTCAACTCAAGCAAAGCTGCATTTGTTTTCTGCTTTAGCTGAACATAGTTTTCAGATAGAAATTTAGTCCTGAGGGAAGCGAGGTGGGGTGAGGCAGTCATTTCCCCAAGATTTACATCTTCCATTGAGTTCTTCTCCAGTGGCTTGGCCCTGCTGTATTCCTTGGATTTCTCATTCCTCTTACTCACATCTTCTTTAGTTGAGTAAGGAAGAACCAGAGCCAGACAGGTCTATTTTTAACCAAAACTAAAAGAAGTCAGAGTGGCCAAAATATTTTAATTAAATACAATTTAACTACAGATCAGGCAATGGGCTATATTATCCTTTTTTTTTTTTTTTGTCTTTTTGAGACAGGGTCTCGCTATGCAGTTGAGGCTGGCCTTGAGCTCACTTTTGTAGCCCAGGCTGGTCTCGAACTCGCACCGATCCTCCTGCCTCAGCCCCCCGAGTGCTGGGATTAGAGGCGTGCGCCACCACGCCCGGCTATTATCCCATTTTTTATTAATGTCTCCAAAAGATTTTTTTTTCACTTTCTAGAGACTCTATCAGCAATATTTTCAGGATCTCAACACATATACAAGTAGGGGACAAATTATTAGGTGGTGACGTTCCCTTTAAATTATTAGGTGGTGACGTTCCCTTTTAGGGAGATTTCCCGACACAAATGAGATTACGTGAGTTGGGGGAAGAGTCTGCTTATGCTTTTCCCATGGCGAATGTCAGTTACAGACTAGAGCAATGGTGGCGAATTGACTGATTGTTGAGTATTTCCTAGAAAATTTCGAAAATGTGTATTTCCTGACTAATACCATGTCCACTAAGTTGTAATTTCTACTGGCAGGATGGAAATTATATATGTTTTCAAAACTGGAAACATTTTATCTGAAGTCAAAGACAAGGAATAAAACTTATAATCAGTCAAATTTTGAAACCGTTGACCCAGAATATCCTAAGATGGCTAACCCATGGTAACAACCGCCTTCTAAGCACCATTCTATTAATGGAGGATGGATTACAAAATCATGATAATGTTAACCTTAAAATTCTCAGCTAGAGGGGCCAGGGAGATAACTCAGGTACAAAGTCTTGAGTTTGAACCCTGGTCCTGGAGAAAGAAAGAAAGAAAGAAAGAAAGAAAGAAAGAAAGAAAGAAAGAAAGAAAGAAAGAAAAGAAAATTCTCAACTAATTTTACTGTCTGAAAATATAACAGTTAAGTAGAAGTCAGGCCTGCAGATGCCCAACGAGTAACTAACACAGGATAAACCTGGGAATCTCTGCCTTAATTATATTTCTTTTTATAATGTTAAAACTTTGAATCAAATTCTTCCTCAGCTCTACACATACTCATCTTTAACCAGTTAAGGATTATTATGAAGTTTAATAGCCCCAAATTTACCTAGTCTATCTCATCTTCCTTTTAGACTGATTCCAGATCCCTTGGAGTACTACCTAGAAGTCTCCAATCATTGTCCTCAACCTGAAGCCACCTCCTATATCTGGAAAAGAATCATCACATTAAGGTTACCAGCTACACGAAAGTGATGTCCTTATGATGAAAACTGAATCTACTCCCACCCCCGAGGAGCTGTCATCTCACGATGGGAAGCCCATTGCATCCCCAATAATGATGGCTTCCTAGGACTTCACAGAATGGGTCCTGAGATACTGATCCACCAGACCACAGCTTGCCCAGGATCACCTGTGTGCCAGACACACAAATCTCCCTCCATCTGTGCAAAGACCAAACCTTGCCTTTGTTTTCTTCTTCCTTCTGGTGTCCATCAGTTCTCCTTTCAATGCAGATTTTGACCTCTCCCTCTGTGCACTTCAAGTATGGCCGTGCTGGCCAGAGCTCACACCCGGCCCTTCACCACTGCTATTCTTCCTGAGTGGTCTTGTGGGATGGATGGCTAAGCCTACTCTGGTGGGACTCCAGGGGTGAGGTAACAAAATGACATCACTGCTTTGATAAGCTCTAAATATAAAATTTACCTTCAGTTTTATACACTCAGTAAGCACTGAATAGGACAGAAGGTAAAATGACAGATCAACCAAACTCTTGCCTCCACATCCCTTGAAAGATTAATACACTATGCGATGGTGAGCAGAAAGCCACCCCAAAGCGGGATTAGCTTTCATTAGTCTTGATTCAGAAAGAAGGAATCTGGTCATTTTTTCTGCTTAATGCTTTCTTTGCCTCAGCACTGCAAAAAAAGTGACTTCAATTCAACAAGATTGAGAATAAAACAAACTACAAAGGCTGGAAGAAGATACAAATCTGTTCAGGTTTTTGTTTCTCAAAATTTACCCTGTGCAGTTGTATTTAACATTCACTATCCAAAATTATAACTACATTCATAATAGTTAT